>BSBM01001590.1:0-42510 GCA_027924585.1 Larix kaempferi
AGGGCAACTTCATTAAATGGCATTTTTCGATAATAAAAAAGAACTTTGAGTACCCTGAATGAGGGAAACATAATCAATCTAATTTAGTGGATCGATGGGGGCCTTTTCTCGTCGTCTGGCGGACATATCTTCTTTTATCTGTTGGGAACTTGGGGGCCTTCTCCTCTCCAGTGATGATGAACTCAATCTTGTATGGCGATAAACTCGGTGAACATCATTTATCCTCTCGCATATGGTGGGTGGCCTTACTTGTTGGGCTGTTATTTAAAGGCTTCTTCTTTCTGTTGAATGGCTCTAGCCCCGGTGTAGGTTAGTTCAAGTGGCGGGGTAATGGGGTGTGTTATTCGCTGGTATAGTTTAGGTTAGTTGTAGTGGGCCATTGGTGTGCTTACTGGGCGTACTTAGTGGGCGGACTGGAGCTGGTCGTACAGTTAGCTCTAGGCTAATCAAGCAGGCGGCAAGATAGAAGGCAGGTAGGTGGGTACTGTGGACTATCGGTTTTTAATCCCTCCCTAGGTCTGGTTATCATAAGTAAGCAAGAGACTTCCCTTCCAGCCAGCAGCATAAGAAGAATCAGTTCTTAATCGGTGGAACTCAATCTCTTTCGTCTGGCGGTAAATGTGTTGATCAATAAGCTTTATGGCTATGACTGTTTCTATATGACTGTATGGCTATGACTGGTGCTTATAGGCTATGGCCGGCAATGACTGATATGATTGACTCTGACTGGTTGGCTATGACTGGAAATGACTCCTAGCAATGACTCCTGGCTATTAACTGGCTGACAATGACCAACCTTATGGCAATGATCGGTTATGATTGGCTATGTGAGGTGTTCTATGTGTATGGCTGCTATGTTCTATGGTGCCACTATGTCCGGCTTGTAGGGTGGCTATGTGGAAGAGAGAAGGAATAGAAGTAGGTTCTTTATGCTATGAACCCTGTACTTACTTTCTTGCCTTATTAGAATTATTCCAGGTACCACATATATCACCTATTTGTTTGGCCGAGCCTTGATTATACGATGAAGGAATTTGAACCCATTGCTGAAGCCAGTAACACCTTCTCGTACGGGAGGCACTATTAACTAACCCCCTCGGTTCCACACAACAACCTATTTACCCACCTGAATCACTAGACCTATTCTACCTAGTACCGTATACAGTTAGGCAAATAATTGATACTAATAAGGAAAGGCTTGCTTGACCAAAGGGGAGGGCAAGGTGATCATCTTGGTTCAAAAGAAGGATAGGTACCTGACTGACCTTAGAACAGAGGCTCGTAATGAATATTGATACCTCCCAGCCTATACCCTATCGAAGAGAAGATTTACTTCTTGACTAGCTTGACTAAAACAACAAGTATCGGGCTATAAGCCTTGTTGTTCCCGGACTCCAGACTTTAATGACTAATGGTTTACCTACCCTAAACATTGACTTTGCCCTTGAAAGCCTCTGATAATGAGAAAGACCCCCATGCAATTGACATTGACTCTCTGTGCATTGACTGCTCACTCTCGACTTTCCACTTTGATTGATATAGACAGCCACTTAGGCTCGGAATGAACAACAATAACAACAACTGGCCTTGGTTCATAAACGACAACTTCGAGAAAGAGAAAGTGAAGAGTGAAGAAGGTTACCCGGATATGTATCGAAGAGCTTTACCCACCCCGATCTACCTTATTCTTGAAAGGAGTCCCCTTAGCAAAATCTTTAATTCGAGGTTAGGGATAAGGTTGGTTACCCAAATTAGCTCTTGTATTAGGTATCCATATGCTTTATTTAGCTTACCCCGAATCCTTATGGTGGTTACCCTTCCTAATGCTTTAATTCTTTTTAGGAAAATAAGGTTGGGTATGCTTAATAAAAATTGGTTATTAATTGGAATGGAATGGGTAGAGCATCAGAATGCGTGGAGCCTGTGTGTTCTCGAGGCCGAAGGCCCAGTGTGTGCTCAACTTCAATTCGGTTAACCTGATTCAATGCCCTTCATTCGGTTAGTCCCGGAACTGGGTATATCCCTTCTAATCACTGGTACTGGCTAATTACGTTCACTGGTCTAATTAAATGCTCCCATCTACCTCATTCTTGGCTCTAATACCCGGATCTCTATATTTTACACCCGGATCTTGCTATTCGAAGGGTTGGATTAACGTTCGGGGATTGGATTGAATTCGAGAGATTGAGTAGGCGAAGCCCATTACGAAGCTTAGAGTGGAGTGCTAATTATGAATTACGAAGCTTAATAAAAGAAGAGTTAGTGGAGTGGGTGGCTCAACAAATACTACCAAACAACTACTAGCGTTGATGCTAATCCTTGATCCAACACTACTTATCACGTTATGGCCAATGTTTCAAAAAGCAGGTAAAAGCCTGTTCTTAACTTGAATAAGAAACTGACTAAGAAATTAAAGGTAGGGCTCTCTCCTCAGCCTTGGATTCTTTACCTGTTAAGTGGAGACCCCTGAACCCCCTATGTTGACTCTGTTCTTTCAACCCTTGCCTCTGTTCCTTATGGTGGAACTAACTGATCCACTCTTAACTGATCGAGCGATCTTGCAGCTCTTAACTGTTAGTCAGCCCAGCCAAGGTTAGTAAGCCCTCAATTGCCAAGCCTGTGTTCTCGAAACCGAAAAGGCCAAGGGATCGACGAAGGTGACTGATCGAACTGGCTAACCGATATAACTGGTAAAGGTTCGGACATTATGAACGGTTCGGTACGGTTACGGCTCGGGAATAACCTCGCTAACAGTGGGGTGCAGGAATGACGGGTTCCTCTAGACCTTATCTCTCGCTGCCCAACTTAGCAATATAGAATCAATGGTTTACTCAATTAAAGTTAATAGTTAGGTTAGATAATTATAAAGCGGAACAAGCTTAGCAATATTTATATGTATAATATATAGAATTCATGGTTTATCATTGTTAAAGCTGGCTAACGTTGGGTTGCCACTGAACTGTCAGTCTAGCTGAGGCGGATAAGGAGGGATGAATTGTACCAAATAAAAAGGATATGTTTATTAAAAGTAGGGTCATTGGAAATAACACAGATGTTTCTGCAACTGGACGGAATAATGCGAGAAACCGATAAATCGGTTACTGCAAGACGAAAATGTTTAAGGTTGGGCCTATCAGCAACAGCTCGCGCATTTATTTTCTCTTTATGAGGTTTTGAAAAGAGTTTATGAAGTATTCCCACCTTTATATATGTAATTTTATTTTTTATTTGTTATTTTACCGTGTCTTAAGCAATTTTTAAGGGCACGCGTTTTCTTGCCACTTTAAAGCATCTTAAATGGTCATGCTTCTAGAGAGCTTATCCACCGTGTGCTCTCGAACGGCTGGTTGATCCACCTCGCAATTGGGGCATTTGTAAGATAAATGGCACCACTACAAACACTCATAGTGTTCATACCTGGTTCTTAAAGTTGTCTTACTTATGTCTTCATCCTTTATCCTTACCTGATGATAACCCGATTTCAAATCTATCTTTTTCATTTATTTTCTTCTCTCAGTTGATCAAATAGGTCATAAATTCTGGGTAGAGGATATTTATTCTTCACAGTGACTTTGTTCAGTTGTCTGAAATCTATGCACAACCTCAAGGAAAGGCTTGCTTGACCAAAGGTATACTTGCTTGACCGAAGGGAGGGCAAGGGAGGGCAAGGGTATCTTTTTGGTTCGAGCAAGAATAATCCCTACACTTTTCCTTGACCTATTGCATGTACCATCAAAGTGTAAGCTCTAAGCATTTAGCCCAGCCTTAAAGGTTGGCTCAACTAAAACCTTAGCATATATCCATGTTATTTATGTGCCCGATATGGAGCCCTTTTTAGGGGATTATAGCTCGAGGAAATCTATAAGCTAATAAATACTCACTTGCTTCCTTACTACCTTTTGTGATATGAAGCAAAGATTTCATTCTTGGAATAGTAAAATCCATTTGATAGCTCAGCCTAATAATACTAGTTTAGATATAAAATATCTTAGTGGGTTGGATTTGTAGATAACATGAGTCTCTTGACTCGGGATGTAATGATACAACCACTGGGTAGAAAATACAACCGCGAAACATAGTTTTTCCATTGATGTATAGTGAGTCTCATAGTCTGTCAAAGTCCTACTAATATAGTATACTGCTTGCTCCTACCCCAAATTATATTTTTACATAAATATAACTAATATAGCTTACTTCAATGTTTATATATATAGAAAAAAAGACACCCTATCTTGGAGGAGATCAATGTAGGAGGTTCAAGCAACATGTGCTTTAGTTTTTTTAAGGCTTTTTAGCATTCATTATCCTATAGGAAAGGAGTCTATTTTTGTAATAGCTAAGCGAGTGGATGAAATACCTCTGCAAATCCATCTACAAATCATTTAAGATACCCAAATTGCCTAGGAAAGATCTTATTGCTTTGATTCCATTTGGTTATGGCATTTTTATTATGGCCTTTGCCTTTGCAAGATCAATATCTATGCCATGTCATTAGATTATGTATTCTAAGAGTTTGCTTGATGTAACTTTTAAGACACACTTAGTAGGGTTAAGGGGAATCTTGTATTGTAACAGGTGCTCAAATATAATGCGAAGATCTTATGCATGTTACACCCTCTTCAGGGACTTTTTAATGAGATCATCCATGTATAACTCAATAAGATTAGGAATAATATCGGGAAACATTACTGTCATTGCCTACTAGTATGTGGCCCTTATCTTATTAAACCTAAAAGACATAATGTGGTAGCACTAAGTGTCCCATTCCTAGTATAAAGTAATTTTATGTATATCTTCTTAAAATATGAGGATCTAATTATATCCTAATAAACCATCCATAAGCGACATCATATCATACCCTATAACTGAATATATAAGTTGGTTACTTTATTATAAGAGCAAAGTCATCCTTTGGACTTACTGCATTTAGATCTATATAGGTAGTTAATCAATTGAATGAACCCTACTTTCAAAATCTTTTTTCTTTTTTTATTGACTATGTTTATTTAAAGCCTATGTTTATGCAATTGTTGTTAAACAGGCTTTAGTTCTGGCTTTATTTACAAGTTGTGTGATACTAATGACTAATCCATCCTTTGGCATATCATTGTAATCCCAAGTAAATACATATTTATATTCCCTTAGCAACTCTATGTATTAAATGACTTCCTCTGGACTTTAATGGGATTCCGCGTTGCTTCGATCTTCACGCTGCCTTCCTCCTTTGATTGCAGCTCAGATGCTGGTTTGACTGAAACAAGATCAACTGCTACAGGTGCTTCAGGCGGATCATTCACAGGTTCTTCTTAAAATGCGTATAGATCTAGGAACACGGACCAATGCTGAAACATCACTGCTTGGAACTATAGGGAATGGCGTAACGAACATATTGAAGTAAAAAGAATAGCTAATATTGGAACATCACTTACTTATTTAACCGGGAATGTAGGAACACGTGCAGATGTGCACTACCTGGCTAATCCCAGAAAAGAAGCACATGCCGGGACTGGTTTGATAGAGATGCAGCTATTGGAAATGAGCTTCTTGGAACAGCAGCTAATGCCTTCATATCCCCTGTCTAAACACCTATTTATCGGGACACTTTCAGATAAACACATATATATATTAGGCCCATATTTGTGGCCTATCATAGTGACGGAGTGTAGAAGCACTACATTACGCTTTAGGGCCTGGATCACTACTAGGTATGCTCGATCGGATCAATAACTTGATCAATTCAATTGGCTCTACACCTGACACTTAATCCCTGCCTAGATAATCTGCTGCGAGGTCCGAGGAAGGAGGGCTCGACTAAAAGGAGAGGAATAAAGTGCCATTTATTTGCTAGTTTGTGTATCTGTTTTTTTTATTCTCATGTGTGATTGCCCTGAGCATTTATGACCCCCCTAGTGGCGGACTCTGGATCTTTCTATGAGCAAAATGGTGATGGCGGCGAGCGAAGTGATGGCAGGGAAGCTTGAACTGAGCGAAGGGAAGCTACTTCTTCGACTGGATCAAGTGAATCTGTTGCCTACGCTCTTAGTGCTGTTAGCTTTGATGCTGGTGGATCAGCAACTGGTGCTCTTGGTACTGAATCAACTGAGTCCACTGGAACAGGATATGCTTATTTTTTTGCTGAATCAACTGGATCTTCTGCTTGAACCTATGCTGGGTTTGCTTGCTCTGCTGGTGCTGCTGCTCTTGTCTTTGCTATTAGTTATTCCTTTTATTCCACCTATGCTTTAGCCTCTGTCCATGTTTTGAGGTCAACTGGGTATGGAACTAGAATGGGATAATCTCCAATGCTATCGGGGACTGGAACTATAGGTTCTGCTGGATCTCGGTCTGCTCTTGGTAGTGGTACTGGGACTGGGTAAGCTACAGATACTACTGCCTTTTTTGCTCCAGCTTTTGCTACCCGAGCTATATTTGCCTTGGCTACTTCTGTCCCTGCTGGAACTGGCTCTTATGCTGGTGATGGTTATAGTGCTAGGTACTAGATACACTACTCGATCTGCTGGATTAACTGCTGAACCAACTATTGCTGCTGGTCTTGGAACTGCTCGTGCATCTCTAGTCTTTGCTACTGGTGCTTGGTTATTTAAGCCTGGGGCCCCTCGATTAAACAATTTCAAAGCACGGTGAAAGGAATGTTCCAAACCCAGGTGTGCAGCAAAGCCCAGGTGCTCAGTAAACTGCTCAATCGGCTTAGTAAACTTCTGTTTCATCGACATCAATAGTAAAAGAATAAACTAAAGGATCTACTACTACTGTTTGTGGTGCATTTAAACCAAAAGCATAACCTAAAGCATATCTTGCACTAGCAGCATATGTATCCAATCGTTTAAGCTAAAACAAAAGCTATTGACAAATTTAGTTCTATTTTGGCGGGCGTTAATCTTCAAATCCTAAAAGAAGTTCTTTCTAAGTCACTTTTTTTCTAGTTATATTCCTCATACTATTTGTTGCTAGGAGAGTATAAGGGATTCTATCTAAGATGCTTGGAATTTATCAACTCAAATAATAGAATAACTAACTAGGAGCGTTCTATATTCTAAGTTCAGTATAAGTCGAGTACAAGGAATTCCTATAGAAGATAGAACGCAAGGATGATGATGAAGGGACAATCCCCTAAGAATATTAAAGTAACAAGCAATCGAGTATGATTACAGCTAGTATAAGATTATTAATATAGTTTAATAGAACTAGTAGGGCATAAAATGATTTGAATTGATTGAAGCAACACCAGCAAGAAGGGCATAGGTCCCTATGTCTTGAGCACCATTAACATCACCAGTAAGATAGTCAGTAACAAATAGAGATCCACCACCTAGTAGGTAGGAGAAGTAATTGATCCAGGAGCAGCAGTATCAGCATAGGTCTCACTCAGGAGCATGCTAAAGAGATCGGTAGGGATAAGTCTAGGTGAGTTAGGGTAATCTACCATGGGATATGCCACCTTTATTAGTTAGGTTAATCTGCCATGGATGCTCTTATATTGATTGGATTGAAGTATCTAAGGAAATAAGTAGACTCAAGATTGTTTCTGTTCTCCTAAGATATAGGCTTCCCAGATCCAAAGTACTGGTTCCACGCTCAGGGGTTGGGGGTTTATTTCTTAAAGGCATTGAACCTTTCCAATAGAGCCAAAAAGAATAGACAGAATAGGATTTATTATATACGTATTAACAACTGAATCGGAATTGGGAGGATGAAATAATAAATAAAATAATAGAAATAAACCATATATATATCGTCGAAGACAAATAGACATATTATTATTATATACGTATTAACAATTAAAGGGGATAGAAAACAAGAGATTACAGAATTGGGTTATTTGCTATTCCGTATATAAGATAACATGGACGAGATAAGAATGAAACCTGGAATAGTATTAATATAAAATAAGTCTTCTATCATATACGTATTAACAAATGAACTTTCTAAAGAGTGATTTATGGGCTATAGCAGCAGGAGGCTTGGATGCGTGAGAGGGTGAATCACTCTTCCCTGGATGCTCGGATGCCGGTAGTAGTGCATCGATACCATCTATTTATGGGTGTGTGAAATATCCTGCTTCTTAATTAGTGGGCGGATCATTCGGTTACTCAACTGCGACAGGATAGGGGTTGGATGGTGTAGTTTCACTGGCCTCAACTGCTTCTTCATTAGCTAGTGATCGTGCTGGGTTCAGAATGAAGGGCTCGCCTACCCTTACTGCTCTCTCTTCCATTGACGGAGAATCAGACATGCTTTCACACGGCCCTACGCATAGAGGTGGGATGGATTATACGGCTAGTCGGTCGACATCTTCAAACTTCTCTTCGCCGGATGGATAAGCGGGTGGGTAAGGATGCCCATTTCTTTCAATAGAGGAAGGTGATCAGGTCATAGGGATGGTCGATTCCGATGCTGGGTCACCACAACTTAGATCGCTATCTCGCGCCAGTAGCAAGAATATAAAGAAGGAGAAGCATGGATCTGGAGAAGATTCATTCAATCCAAATGTGGCAGGTTACTTAACTCGACCGGCTCTTTCTTTCTTTAATGTTGTTCGGTCGGCTGGAAAAGCAGCTAGCGGAGATGAAGCGGTTGGGGATGGATGAGATGAATGAGCGGGTGGATAGTCTATTTATTATACTGCCTCCTTTCTTTCGAGTGTCGACTCGATATCTCTTTATTCTGGTTACCCAGCTTGGGACGGATGGCCCTTCCTCGCTGGCTGTATCTCTCTCCCACCCACCTAACAAAAGTAGCCAGCCCAATCGTTTTATCCTTTTGGTCTCCGCTCCTCTCCCGGGTTATCGAGTGGCTCCGCTCCTCGATCTTGATCTGCTGTTGGAACCAAGTTAATTGCTTTTTTGGTTTTAATGCTGCTCGCTTTTATGCTGGTGGATCTGGGTAAAGTGGCGGAATAAAAATCGGATCAGTTTCCATCTGCTCGAGACGGGAAGTACCCCAGCCCGCGGGTACGTATTGAGAGGCCAGCCGGGGGTACTCAAAATAATTAGATAGATCTTCTGCGGAACACTGCAGATTCCCTAACCCTGCAGAATGACCCATATACGGATATAGATGGTCGCCGGGAAGGCTGAGCGGCTAGAGGAACCGAACCATAGGAGCTTCGGAAAGCGCGTCATGAGCCGAATACAAGCACCCAACAGGTTATTCTGCTAGCACGGGCTCTTAAACAGTAGGGTAGGGAAAGTGGCTCTGCTTACCTGAGCTACTGCGCCACAATGAGACTAGTTCTGATTGACCTAGGTGTCGGGAAACGCAAGAGCAAGAGTTCGGGGATTCATCAATCATAAGAGTTACTTTTTGCTACGAACAGAACAGGCAACCCCACCAAGGGACTGGATCTCGCTATAAAACTGACCCAGACTTAGATAAAGCTAACAACTACACCTGCGAGCTTCCAAGATTGTGCGCGGGTACGGGCTATGGCTCTCTATCTAGAAAAGAATACTGGGCGGAGTAGCACTGCTTTAACCTTGCCATCAAATGGAACTGCATCTTGATCCGCAATCTATCTTGTGGCTGCTTTCATACGGTAAGCTAGGCGCTCTGCTTCTTCCTCTGCGAGTGATTATTGCAGATCCAAAGCCAATTGTTGTTGATCCACCATTATAGGCATTAGGGGCAAGAGCACTCTCCCTCTCCCTTACCCGCATAGACGCCTTCCCTTCTTACAAACGCACTTATTTACCTTCCCGTATAGACCTTATTTTTTATACCACCTGCTATGGTCGATATCCCTCCAGCGAATTGAGTTCTATAAACTACTTTATATTCTCCCGCTTATGATGAAGATCCTATAGTTTCAAATCCTTACGCTGCAGATTCATATCCAATCGTATTTTATCCTGTTCGATAGCTAGTAGCATTCCAGCTAGTTTACCGCCCAGTATATCCCGTAGTTTCATCAGTAGCTTACTAACTGTAACCTCACTCAGTTCTAGTTGCAGTTGAAGCGTCTTTTTGAGAGCCAGTGCTCGTTTATCCAGTTTAAGTAATAGAGTATCTAGTTGGAGTTATAGTTTACTAATAACTAATAGCAGATCCACCAGCAACGTCAAAGAAAGCAAAGACAAAATTATAGATAACAGCTAGAGTGAAGCCTCTTTAGGTAATAATAATAAAATTGAAAGGCATAGCTCATTTCATAACCTCCAGGCGCAGATTGAGCTCCAGGGTCACCACCTCGCAAAGAGCGAGACTTTTTATAGGGCCACTACCCCGCCCATATGCAGTTCCACCAGCATTTTTAGTTACAGATCCAATTGATTTAGTTTTTATAGTGTTGGTTGACCCTCTTAAAAAGGGGGCTTCTAATTCTTATATTAAATAAAAAAGCATCCAAGTCAGCATGTAAGCAAGCAGGGGCTACGGTTGTTTACCTATAATCAGCATAAAAGCAAGCATCTGAGACAGATTGAGTGACAGTTTAAGGTGCAGATAAGGATCCATATCGATGTCGATACCTAGATCCAAAATGAAATCCAGTGTTACACAAATACCCTTTAGTTTTATGTAACCTATGCCTCAATGGATCCTCAATAGAGGGTACCCGTTGCTAAAGTGGAACCGCTGGTACGTACGCTGCTGATAAGGCATCAGGCTAGGGGGGGAAGTGGCTAGAGCTGCACAAAGAAAGGTGAAAACAGAGGCGGGAGCAGAAACACAGGCAATGGTTTCAAAGCTACTATCCCGTACAAATATTATATAAAACCCAATCCGGCTGACCTTCAAAGTGGTTTCATATCCATATGCCAGTTCAGTTGTGACCAGGTTCAAACACCAGGTCTTCATAGGGGCGCAGGCATAAACAACAAAAGTAAAGGCATCACCAGCGGTTTCATACCCTGATCGAGAGCTATAACCCATTGATGGACCCGTCGAAGCGGATGCAGTTCCATTCATGGGAGATACTGATCCAGCTTACCAAATTGACCCCATTGATTCAGTTGTTTAGCCAACTAACAGTATAAGAAATTGCTGTTCAGTTAGTTCCGCGTGGATCGGAGCTTTAACAGGTTAGTTTCAAGGCTTTCAAATAGCGGAGTAAAAAGGTTTTTCCTGTAAAATAACCTAAGCTACCAGCACCAAAGCAGGAAGCAGGACCAATTAAAGTTTCCTCATATAAGCATCCTTGCCTTGTTGTTTGTTACAAGCCTTTCCCTGTATCTGTATCCCTAGCCCTCCTACAGTTTACTTAGTTTCGGAACTCATTGAAGCAGTTGATCTAGTCTTATTACCAACAGCTTACCTACTATAATTTCCCCTAACATCCCTTTCATATCGATATCTTGTAGCAAGTAAAGCAGCATAGACAGGAGCACAACCAGTTTAGGATCCTATAGTAGCAGAGGCATAAGTATCGAAGGTCGCAGAGATAGTTCTAGGGTCAGCTACCGCAGATCGAGAGCTTTTGAAAGTTTTAATTCGTTCCCCTGTTCCAGATCTAGTTCCATCATCAGTAGAAGAGAAAGTAGCAGAGCCAACAGCATCATCCCAAGCATCCGAACCGGTAGAAGCATAGGTGGTTAGGGCAGAGTAAACGGATAAAGCAACACAATAGACAAGGACAAAGGCAACGATAGCGAAGGTATAAGTGGCACAGGGGCGGTAGACCCACAGCCAGGACCAATACCTCACTTAGTTTCCATCCCTAGTTGCAAAGCCTGTTCGAAAGCCTATGCCTGTAGCAGATTTCGTTGCGATTTGTTCTTCAGTTTTAGTCCCAGATACGGTTGGAGTTTCAGTTTACTTAGTTTACCTTCCGCACCTGTAGAAGAAGCAACGGTAGCATCAGTAGTTTAACCACCACCATTATATACATCTATAACAACAAAGGAAGGAGCAAAGATAGCCACTAGAGAGGTTGCATATTGAAATACATATCCAATTCCAGTCCAAGAGCCAAGAGAGCCTGCTGGATATTTCGATTGAGATCGAGCAGTTTCCCTCAAGGTACCATAACTTTGTAGAGCGAAGGCGGAGCCAGTGCCAGCTGCATCCCTTACAGATCGAAAGTCAAATCGATACCCAGCGTAAGATCCACCAAGGGCATAGACGAGAGCAGTAATGGAATTAATTAACCTATTGATGGAATGTGGGGTTCCTCTCTAGCTAGATTATTTTCACTGGCCTATTGCGGTATGGAAGATGTGGCCTTATGACTTTCCTTCTGACTGGATCCTGCGGAGCCAAATATTGTATTACTTTCCTCTAGTTGTATATCCCTAATTCCTTAGTCCTGCGCTTTAAAGGGCTGAGGATCCATTAATGCCTTATGACTGGCCTTCTTACTGAGGATCCATATTGAGCGATGGGGTATCGGCGCCCCGAACCCCCCACCTTCTATTAAGCCTATCACACCAACGCCCAAGCCTTATTTACCTACGAGCATCCACTCCGATCACGAAAACGAAGGTACACCAATTTCGAGCATCCACAGCGAGAGACAAGACCCAGGTTACCGAAGCGAAAGGGTTACCGAAAGAACATATTTGTATTTATAACGATACACCCAAAGCGAGAGCGAAGGCAGGGTAGGATTAGTTTATTAATGGCTATAGGACAACGGCTTCTTTTTATGCCAACTATGGATGAGATCTGAAACCCGCTTTTAAGCCGTTTTATCGCACCTTGAAACCCCACCATGGGGTTTGTATCATCGGGCTGGCCTCTTCGAGTTTTTTCTTTACACAACATGGCCTATTTCTTTTTACTCGACTGGATCTGCCTATCGATCTTTATAGCTGGTCTTCAATTGCTCGTGCATCCAATAATGTCCGCCCACCCCACTTTCATCATTCTCACAAACCAGTCTCGCTGGAAAACTTACCATTACCACGAAGGGGCCTTTGTCTTGTCTTGCTTGGCTTGCTTTGTCGCCTTATTGTTTGCTACTTGCTAGCTTAGGGAGTCACCGGCTGTCCTGACCAAAAGCTTTCATTTATGGCTTTGCTCGGCTGGCTTATTAATGGTAAATGGAAATGTATGGCTGGCTTTAAACGATTGTCTTGCTGTCTGGCTGATTAGAAATGTCTCGCTTGCTTTTTTCCCGGCCAGCGGAGTTTAGTTCAGTTGTGCCAGAACCCGATTACCAACCTTTACCAAGTCCTACCTTCTTTTTGAAGTACTACCTGTCCGAATTTTACTACCCGATACGACACAGACTCGAGCCAGCAAACGAGCCAAAGCCATCACGAACACCCAGGTTAGCCACAGAAAACCATAAGTTGCTTTTATTACGATTTTTTACCTTGCCTACCAGATCTGGAATTTATGGGAGGGCCTCACAATAAAGAGCTTTAAGAATTAATGATTACACCTTGCTCTCCTAATGTAAAGCAAGCTTTTCCTTGAGGGGATGCTTTTACTATTTCATTTTCACACTTAGTTTTCTTTTCGAGGCGGGCAGAACATTAAACCTTAAGGGCAGGGACGCTGGCGCTGGAACCAATGGCCCCACAAAAGACACATCCAAGACCATTGCCCCAGTATTTGTTTTACCTAATAGAGGTTTTACTTTGGGTTTATCGAACCATAGACCCGAGCTACCCATTAGACTATTGCTTTATTGTATCGCTGGTTGTCTTACCTTTTGACCTTTAGGGCGTCTTGAGAGGAGACAAGGTTAAGCGATCCATATCCATCCACAGCGAGAGCCAAAGCCAGCCCAACGCCTCCTTATTACCTTTACACACCCATATGGACCAGACACCAGAGACACCCGACAAGGCAAGCCAGGAACAGTGCTACTTTACCAGATACCTCCCAGCCAGCCCAACGCCGGAGTAGTTCTTTTTTTTTCATACGATGCATGCCACAAGCCAAGCCATCCGATCCCACCTCCCAAGCCCAACCAACCTGCCAATCCATCTGCCCACCTGCCCAAGCCGCAGTAGTTATTGCTTTTCATACGATGCATGCCAGAGCTAAGTCATTCTATTTTACCTACCCTGCTTACCGATGTTTACCGATCTGCTTTAGATACCCGCCAATCAGCAGGCCAAGCGTCCGTACTGCCTGCTCCTTTACTGGATTAGACCTACCAAGCCTGGGGAATGCTTTACGAGCTCCTGCTGAAGCACCTACCCCATGCAAGAGTACGTACGGGAATAATAACTTCAAGATCAAGTGAATAGATATCCAAGGAACTATAACTGTAAAACGAACCTTACCACACTAACAATCGCACTTGCCAAGCCATCGAACCATCGCTCAAGCAATCTCACCTTCCACTCATACTTCCAATGATAGCTCTCACACCCATACCAATAGTATCCCTTGCTCAAGCTATCTCTTCCAACCATATATATTACCTATATTAATTATGGTTAAAAGTAGTCTCCGTAAAATTAATGTTACTATTATCTGAATAGTTAATAGTAACTGTAATAGTTATAAGTTAGTTTTAGTTTGTCTGGATTTCAAAATTATGGGTATGGTTTGTGACGTGGATATAGCTGTTTATGGAACATGGCTGGATCATACCTTCCCTTCGTTCAGTGATTATTCTTAATCTCACAATTAATATATCTCCCATCTACCTTCGGTATTTGCTTAGCAATGCCTATTAAATCCCATCATTAGCTAGATTCCCTTGTGATTAATCCGCCCGATATGGAGGTACTAACGTTTCAGTGAATGATTCTTAGTATCAATGACTAGCTTCGCTTTACCTTGATGGGATTCTCTTTCCCCGTAGCTATTTATACGGGTGTATAAGGATAACCTGTATCTTGATCTATGTATGTGGGTGGATAAGGCTTTTACCTGTACCTATTAATATGGGTGGATAGGCTTTACCATGATCTAGTTTCCCGAGGTACGATACCTCTGAAATTCCCACTGCTACCTTGCATTGGTGGGATCTATTGCTTGTTTGTATAGTCTATTGCTTGGTTGTATAGATAGCAGTGTAGAGCTGCTTGGCAGGCTATTTATAAAGGAGAGTCTTTTTTGTGTTAGCCTATTTGTATGGTGCAACATCCCGGTTAGCCCATTGCCAATTACCTTGTGTATTCGCTTAGCAAAGCCTATGCCTATTCCATGCGATCCCTTCATTTATTTATTTTATTCCCAGGATAATGCCTAGCATGCCTGTGTATAACCTTCATTATTCTAATATAAATTCCATCCCTTCGGTGAGTGAGCGTTTTGGCACCATTCATTATCCTTCGCCTATATTCTATTGAGCGTTAGCGCACCATGCATGTTTTTCCCTCTATCGAGGCTAATGAGTGCGAAGCCTTCGTTCATTTATTATCTTATTCCTCTGCCTGATCATTTCATTCGCCAGTATGGATGGGTATGGTCTTACGTAAAGCCTTCATTCTCGAAGCTGCTGAGTGGGATGCGCTCTCTCTTTCTATTGAGGGTGATGTGGATACAGAATATCTGTTATTTTGTGTGGAATCTTATCTCGTAGGTGTTTTTGCATAATAAAGTCCTGCCTCAAGGTTGTTTATTCGCGTAAGAATGCCCTCAACCTTGGCTTTGTAATGGGAAGGGTAACTTGGATATGCTCATATATAAAGAATGTATTTTGTGAGTTCTCAATGAATGTGTGTTTTAATCTGCTCTATACTTTTGTGGGACCTTATCTGTATCTGTGCGCCCCCCCCCCCTATTTCCTTTTCCTCCACGGCTGGGTCTGCGAAGTCAGATTCGAATCTTTGCTTGGCATGCTGTGTAGTGAGTTCTTTGCGTTGCTGGGTGTGGAGTGGGTCCTGCATCGTTGGGATAAAGGCATCCATATAGAAATAAATGTTTGGTGAAGAACCATTTAGTCTAAAAAGCAGTTACTCGCTGTTTAACGCAGCTAGAAAGGCAGTAGCTCGCTATGGATGGCTAAGGTAAAAAAGAATATAATCATAAGAAATGTGATAACGTGAAATCATAAGAAATGTGCTAACGTTTTCTCATCGGTATGAAGAACGCGAATATAATATAAGGATACGCTGCATATATTTCCGGCATAGGTAGAGACCAACAAGGATATAAGATCTGGCATATGACTAATTCAGGATATATCTATCTCCTTCCTGTATTTCCTTCCAATAAGGATTGCTATATGGGAGATATATATCTGTATGTATCTTGGCACCAAGAGCCAACCACGAGACCATACGATACGGATAAGAAGGGCGCAACGCATATCGGTCGGGATAGCTGCAGGCAAGAGGGTAGCGCAATCCGGGGTAAATATACCGTATCCCCCAGGGCTAGCTGGTAGGTAGATGTTTTACCGGAGGGTCTATCTCTATCAGCAAGAAAGAGACGTAATGTCAGGGCTATATGTAGGCGGGAGATCAAAGTATATGGAAGCATGAGGGCGTATAATGCTTGCATAAAAGTCTTTGGCCGCTGAGGGCGTATGATGCTGTCGGACCATTAGATGAGATGAAGCATGGGACGTAATTACAATTCCTGCATAGAATTCCTGTAAAGAACTTGCATAGTAGGTTGTTTCCCCGCCCACGAACTATCACGAAGTGGGGCTTATGGCCCACCAATAGCAGCATAGGTTAAATATGATAAGCGCAACAAGAAGCTAGCGAGGTTTCCCATCCCAAGAACAATCATGGGTAGGTAGGATAAGCAGCGGGAAAGAAGCACGGGAGGGCTGAATGCAAGCCTGAAAGGTTACGGGGTAGGTAGGATCCATCCCAACACCAATCTGTCGAGGTTATTTCCAGTGAGAATAGCTGCCCCATTCATCGTTTATCATCCCAAGGTTGCATCGATAGGGATTATCGTTCCAAAAGCTATGTAGGTATATTAGCGCATTAAAAAAACAAAGATAGCAACAAATCAAATATTATGCTAGTAAAAACAAAACATAGAAAAAACACTCACTAGATAGCTCCTAGATCTCCCCAGCATGTAGAGGGGCATCTGGTTCCCTATAGAGTATGCTTACCAGGGAAATAACATATATGTAAGGGACTCTCGAGTTGGTAGTGGTGTAAATAAATACCATTATTCTTCATTTGAAACCTTTTGCCTTCTGCCCACCACTTACTATTTAATTTATTATCTTCCTTGTCTCTGTGAAACTCTTATACCCAGGATGTGCCCATGTAAACAGTTGGGTTGTAAAACTTATAGTACTTTTTCAATTCCGAAGGTTTATAAGTTGTTATGCATCTTCCTTTATCATTAATAACAGTCTTTTTTTTCTACATCAGATCCATCCAATGACCTAAAAACAAGGGAGCCACAGCTGTTCTAGCTGCCACACAGTGTAAATGAGACTTTATTCTATTTTTTTTTCATTATAATTCAATTTTATGTAATCTGGGTCATCAGGCGGTATAACTTCTGGATAATTTTATTCTCTGAATATTAAAACATAGCGCAATCAAGATTTTAGATCGTAAAGATGAAATAAAGTGGACAAAAAAGAAAGCTTCTAGAGCTGTGACTGCAAAGACAGGTTATAAAGCAAGCATAGAATAAGATGTTAGGGGGATAAGGCCTAGCGGTGGAAGGCAGTCTGGAAGCTATATAGCCTTTTTAAGACCCGAATTTTCCTTTGGCTTGCTTTATAAAACAAGGTATTTACTTGGGATAATGGTAAAAAAAACGTAGTTGGCAGGGGCCTAGCTGGTGTATCTTGTGTAAAGCTTATAATTAAACGGTTTATAATCTTTTTGTTCATTGTCCTTTCACATTTTTAGTATGGAAATAAATTATCCAAGGCATTTATAGTAATATGGCCGGAAGATAGTTTCCAGATATCCCCGGAGATATTCTTTGAATAAGGATATGGTCATCCCCACCTGGTAAAACTCTCCCAAGCAACAAACCTTGCAATTAATAATGGTAGGGCGGCACCAACCGAACATCGGTAACCGAACCAACTGGCCCTTCTAATTAGTAAGCCCTCTCGATGCTTTCCCCTACTATTATTATTTAAGGGCGGCCCAACTATCAATTCGTAACCTATGGAGCAAACGAGGTAAACTTAGGAGTAACAAAATAGATGTTTCATATCTCAGTTGCATATTTCGGTTTAAACCTACCTCTATAGTAAGTGATTTAAGTCCCATATCTCAGTTGCATATTGCCCACCCCTTATTATATAATAGCAGCGATAAATTTGAATTTAGTATTCCCATTCAGTTTCATATTCCCTTCGGGGCCACGTTTTCCTATTGAATTCTCGCTCCCTCAACCCTATTGGATTGAGCCCGTCTTCGCCCCCGTATATTATTAAGAGGACGAACAAAATAAACCATCCCCCTTCTTTTCTTTTGGTTTGGGTTGTTACCCTTTTGGTTCGGTTGGTTAGTTCGAAGGTCTTCTGCTGTGTTGGGGTGGGACCATACAGGTTGAGCGCAGGCCAGAAAAGTTTGCTTGGGGCTTACTGATATAAGAAAAACCTTCTAATTTACCCTTTCACGGGAGGTGTTGTTACTGCTTTTCTTTCCACCATGCCCAGTTCGACGTTAACAGGAAGGAGATCAATAATATACGATGATGTTCGCATATCTACGACCCTTCGGTGTATTCCCTCGTACCTCGGAAATAGTTGAACTTTGCCGCAAAGACTAAAGCTTGTTTCAAAAACATACAGATTAAGGCTTCTTCCCTCTTTATTTTTCAAAGAATGGAGACAACTTCAAGGCTAGCTAGCACTTGGCTTTCATTACAGCTTAGCACTTACACTATAGGACTATGGAAAAGACGGCAAAGCAAGAGAAGACGGTAAAGCAAGAGACCCCTTCTTATGTATGGGCTTACTAGGGCTAAGAATACCTTTACTAGGGCTAAGAATACTTTGCTGATGAAGAGCTAACGCTAAGCCAGCCTTAGGGCATTTCTTTCTTTCTTTTTTTATTGATTGAGATATAATAATGGGAGTTGTTTAGCTTATTGTTGTATAATAACATATATAATGCAATCATTCTATACCGATCTATACCGATCTATACCGATACTCTCTTCTCTACCGAGATAAATATATATATATAGATGAAGATATACATATATATATATATATACAATAATATACATCTCTATACATATGATACTCGCATCTCTATCAATTCAATTCACCAAGCAAATATGGAATCAGCCAGAAAACATTAGTCTAAAGCCTGGAGCCTTTTAATAATCCCCGGAGGGCCTTAGCCGCCTGGAACCCTTTTGCCAGATGGAAGCCTTTAACCTCTTTTTGCCAAGCCCAACAGAAGGAAACCATTCACCAACAGACTCAACAAGCATAAGCCTTTAGCCGTCAGTAAAGTCCACCGAGTAAGTTATTTATTTAAGTGATTTTATTTGATTCCCTACCTGGTTTGGCGCAAGCAATAAGTTTGCTTGGACCACAGACGCAAAAACTTATCATTTTACATTCTTATTTACGCAAAACATACGGTTTAGGAGATCGGAGATACAACACCTCATTCGGATACAGAAAGTATGTTAAGTAGCTGGATGATTTGGATTATATTACCACCCCGTTAGGATTCTGCCGGGATATTATAGGAGGAGAAAGGAGAGCAGCGGGATGGGGCCAGCCTCGATTGATTTGATCAATTGACAGTGATCTTCTGCGAGGGATGGTCCTTCAGACGGACGGCCTATTGATTGAGGGAGAGGAAGAAGGGGTGGTCCTTAGGATGGACAGATGGCTTACCTAGATGGGACACTAGATCCTTACAGGCAGAAAAGAAACTGCACCAGTGCTGCAGATGGATGGTGCCCGCACAGTCCAACAAGCCCAATTTGAACCTACTCCCGACAGCTCTCTATTTTTATTACCTTTCCCCTTTATTTACCGGGGATGGGGCTCTTGCTCCTACTTATTCTTATTCTACAGTGGGGGAGGAGCGATACTTTGATCTTTGGATTATTCGAACACACGGTGCTGCAATATTAGGGTTTACTCTATTAGGGTTTACTCTGCGATGGGATGTTTGGCCTAGCTTCGATCTTCGTTCGTGTTGGGCATTTATTTATCCTCGGCGCTTCGGCTCTCGCTTTTGGGCTGGCTCGTCTTCTCTTATAACTTATAGGGCATTATTCCAATAGCCGATAGTCTTTAGTCCCCATTAAGTACCCCCTTATAATAGTCCCTTGGCATAGTACCCAAGCCATATTACCAAGGAGTCGGTCGATCCTAGAGTCGACCCCAAGAGTAAATGCAGCCGATCCCAAGAATAAGAAATAGATGCTTGTACTCAATAGCTAATTAAAACTAGTTGGATCAGGCTTAGCCAACAAATAGAATAAGTCCGTTGATGGTACACAAAAAGAGAAAATATCATTGGAAGGGGCAGTTATTTATGTGCACCCCTTAGAAAAATGGACGGGGAGCAACGATTGATACACCCACCTTGGAAGTAAGTCTCTTGCTTACTTACGCTAATAAGAAAGACCTAATCACCCCATACCCTAGACCTCGAAATAACTTACGCATGTGAAACAGGAGTTTCTACTTCACCTTCACATTGAGCACCTCACATAGACCCACCTCTAATGGCTGGTCTCATTGCCGGGAGGTCATTGTAGCAATTGCCAATCATTGGAAGCTAATCATAGCTTGCCTTGGATACTCCGCTTGGCTAATCAACTCGGATGGCTTTACGACTCTGCTTTTATCCTGGGCTGCTCGGCTACTTCGCTTGGCTCCCCGGCTCGGTTTGACTGCTGGACTGGGATACTCGACTGGGCGCTTAGCTCCCCGGCTCGGCTCGAAACAGTCATTCCCTAAAGCTGCCATACATTTAACTATACTTCGATATCTACGGAACCATAGTAACCTTAACCCTATACGGAATAAACTTAGCCCTCCAACTCTTAGGAAGGAGGAATAATAATGAGTGAATCAACTGGTCGAGACAGAACATCTAGGGGCACAGCCAGGAAACACGTTGACAAGCCAGGAAGAAGTGCACCCATTAGTGATTGACTCAATTGACTTTATTTCGGGCTAGATTTGATTGATCTTTTGATTAATTTATCCATACTTAATTCTTCTTAGAGGAGTGCCAAAATGGACATCCGGGTGGGTGCGTGGAGAGGTCTTCTGGGATTTACATTGATTGATCGAGACTGAATTCTTCTTAGAGGGGCGCACACAAGGAAGGACTTTATTATGATATATTACATGCATTAAGACATTTACAAGAGGAGGGAAAACTAAGATACCGAGTGATGATCTGCGGCTTCTATCGGTTTCCTTGTATACGCTACGTCAACGCTACGCCAACTTTGATATAAGCTACGCTAACGTTATGCCAACTGCTATAGATGCTGTGCCAATCAGTAAACACACTTACTCTAATCATTACCCTTAAGCATATCCCTATTAATTGAGATGACATAAAAAGAGTAGAGCTTAATGGAGTGGTTGCCATGAGCTTATGTTAATACGATACTTAATGTTAATGGTGATAGTTATATACATATCTAACCAATGAAGATAGTAGTAATCATGCTTTTCATAACAATACTAGTAAACATGATATGAATGCAATACAGACCAGCTTGCTTTTTCATAGTAAGGGTAATAATTGATCTCTATTCTCATGTATTCATTCTTAATGGTAATCATAGTAATAGAAGTATCTGCCTAATTAGTTGAATGACTCGACTAAGCTCTGAGCTTGGTTGAACTAGTAAGCATTACTCTTACCTATATGTAAGTATCTAGCTTAAGACCATGTACAAGCTGATACTATAGTAACCATGCAATCCTTATTGAGTAGTATCTATGTAACTATCTGTTTCAATGGTGATGACTGGGCTTAAGCTACCCTGCTATTATAGAGTATTGGAAACCAAGCTTATTACGACAATGGTGATGAATCATCACATATCACGTACTATGAGTAGTAGAAGTAAATCACACTGCTTGCTGTTACTAGTATGGTTTCAGTATAAGTATCAAGTAAGCATCATTCAATATGTGATACTAGTTATGAGTCCATAAGTATTCAGGATTCTAACCTGTTATAATAAATAAGTTAACATACACTTTATCCTTCCTTATAGATGTGTAGAGATTCATCTTTGTTAAGTCGATCATTCGAACATGCGAATCGTACCAAGGAAGGTAATTAGATATAACCTTCTATCCCACCAGCTATATAACCTCCCAGCTATCCAACCAGAATGAAGCAATCCACGTAACTTGGGTGACTGGAAAATTGAAATACCGCAATTAGGATACAGATCCACATTTTATAGCAGCAGCATTAGCAGGTTTAACCCTGTTCCCACCTTTCCCTGTTCCCACCTTTAGCAGCAGCTGGAACTAACGTATAAAGATCGGATAAGAAGGAAGAAGGAGACAACTTACCGTAACTAATTGTTAGCAGCAGCTAGTTACTGGTTCTTTAGTTCAGGACCTTACCTCAGAAATACCGGCTCATAAGACCTCTGACTACGGGCTCATAACTGACTATATATTATTCCTTATCTTCTAACTATTATTTATTTAATACCCAAAATAGCTTAAATAATATTTATCTGAATTCCTTGCTACTTTATCTAATTTAATTCCTCCCTCTCTATCTAGTAGTTATTATTCCTATTCATTCCTTGGCTTCTTCTATTTAAGCTATAAGTTCTTTTTTTTATTATCCGCTCTTGAAATAAATAAGATTTAATGGAAAGGACGGAAGGGTATCTAATGAAAGAAATAGAGTGAGAATCAATTCTTACATACCCTACTCAATTTGTCATGTTTCAAATTATATTGAAATAATCTTAGTTATATTCCTTCCCAATAATTATCAGAATATTTATTACTTCTTCTTACAATAATTCCATTAAGTAAAGAATATATTTCATCTTTTCTGTTCTGTAATCCTTCCTTTTGTTCTTCCTCTTAATATTCCTTCCAGGGCTGGTATCCTTTCCTCACCCTGCTCACTCCTTACTTTTTATTAAAGAGTCAGTCCTAGCTGCTTTTATAGCTAGAGTTCAAGTTGCCCACTATAGATCCTACTCTTAAGAAAGTCTATCTTCCTTTCAGTCTTCTTCTTCATTTCTTTTTTTCCAACTCTGTTTTAAGGTATACGTTCTCTACGTGTGTCCGGGCAGCGACTTCGTACCTTCCTTCCAATGTGTCCGGGCGAGAACCCTACCTTTATTTAAGTCTTATTAATTAAGCACCTACCTTCTTCTCTCGTCTTCCGGCCTGCCTACATAGATATATAAAAATATACCGCCCATCAATCAAAGTCGTTAGGCGAGGGTGAAACATAGTAGGGTTTATAAGGCCAAGGAAATAAGTACTCGGGTTTCCTTGATTTAATTGATTGGCATTCTTTATAAGAAGGTCTTCGGTAAGCTTTCGTAAAGCTATCGGCAGTCCGTAATAAAGTCGGTCGTATAGATGGGCCATCAGATTTATCTCGTCCTATTTATTCTGGCTTTTTCTTTTGTTTTGGGCAAAGGACAAAGCGTAATTACATATAGAAAGAATGACCAAAAGCCACAGAACATGCACGCCTATGTTCATAGGAACTCATCGGGTCAATCATTATCGGGTCAATCATTATCGGGTCAATCATCTCGGAACTCTGCTGGTCATCCATCCATCTCCATCCAACATATAAAGAGGAAAAAGGGAAAGGGAGAGGGAAAAAAGGGTCAACAAGCTAGGAGTTTATCGTCATCTCCGTCGAGATGAAGGCCGGATATGCGAAAGAAGAAGAATAACATAATTTATCTTATCGTAAGACCCTTCCTTCTATTTTTTCCTAGATTGGTTTCAGAAGAGGATAGTCGGTGGATGTTTTAATAAATTAGAAAGTAGGAGCTGAGTTCTGTTTTCTCCTATTTCCAAAAAGATAAGAGCCTAGGCCCAGATGGCTGGACTATGGAATTATTATTGGGTTTTTTTAGTTGTTAGGTGAGGATTTCTTAAGGGTGGCTGAATAAGTAAGAACCTCTGGTAATGTGTTGGGCTCTTTTAATTCTACATTCATTGCTCTCATTCCTAAAGTATACAAACCAGCCTCTTTTTAGGAGTTAAGTACCATTTCTTTGTTAAATTGTGTTTACAAGATAATTTATAAGGTGCTGGCTGTTAGGCTTAAGAAGTTACTTTAATATATCATTTCCCCAGAGCAATCTGGGTTTTTAGAGGGCAGACAAATTCATTAAGCTATTGGATCTGCACAAGAGGGGCTGCATTCTATTAAAGTAAATAAATTACCAGCCATAGTGTTAAAACTAGACCTATCAAAGGCATATGATAGAACATCCTGGCTCTATCTGAGGCTTTTGTTGATCCATGTTGGTTTTAATCTATCAGTTGTTAATTGGATCATGGGCTGTGTTACTTCTGTCTCTTTTGTTGTTCTTATTAGTGGAGCTGCTTCTTCCTTCTTAAAGCCTACTAGAGGCTTGAGACAAGGCTGTCCCCTGTCCCCTTAGTTGTTCCTGTTAGTTGCAGGAGGTCTGAGTAGGATAATACAAGATGCTAAAAGGACTAGGAGAATGAAAGGCATAAAGGTTGGGGGGGAGGAACAACTCACACATCTACTCTTCGTGGATGATGTCCTACTATTTGTTGATGGCTCTTAAATTGAGGGAAGGAGATTGAGGGAGGCTTTACAACTGTATTGTAAAGCTACCGGGATGGATATAAATCTTCCAAAGTCTGCTGTGTGTTTTAATGAACTTGGTGTGGAGATGCAACAGACATTGTGGCAGTACTTTCCTTATAATTATATGGACATGGAGGAGGGCCTTAAATACCTTTTTTTATATTGAAGCCAAATGGATACTGTAAGAGAGATTTGAGTTGTAAGATTTAGAGGAGGATAAACTTCTGGTGCAATCGCTGGCTCTCGAGGGGGGGTATACTGACTCTAGTCGAGTCTGTTCTGGAAGCGATCTTGGTTTATTTGCATTCTATTTAATAGGTCTGACTGTTAAATTAGCTAATTCCATCTCCGAAGCTTACGGAGCAAAATAGGAGGGAAACAGCTCCGTTAATCATCTGTGTTATCGGAGATGATTTAAACCACCCGGATGGTAAATTTGCCTCTGTTCACCCGGCCTATGGAGTGGTAAATTCATCCGTAACCAGGACTATGGTAGGCAGTAGGTAAGGGGTTAGTTAGCGTGTTACGGCACTAAGACAGACGGGTAGATCCAGGTAAGTCCTGACAAAGCCAGGCCGTATAAAATAGCTACGCCTTACTTACTTATCTCCTTGGCTTGGCCAAATGCCAGGAGCAGAGCTGCTTGACCCAAGGGTGAGGAACTATTAGTTGCTCCATTGACCATAGGGATATCGAGGTACGTTAAGTGACTCGACCAAAGAGAGAGCGAGGAATTGACCATAAATTCTCTTAAGAGATAGGAAAGGAATTACTTAGAGATAGAAAAGGGATAATTGCTACGCAAAGGAAAGGGATAACCAAAGGTCTTACCTGACCTGAGTGATATAGCGACAGTCCGCTACGCGAGCAAATAAGGTATTGAAGTGACTCGCCTTAAGTGGGTGAGATACAATTAGTGACTCTTAGACCTAAGAAGGGCGAGGTACAATTAGTGACTCGGCCGCCCAAAAGAGGAACGGAGTCGCGAGCATCGGGCAAGGTATATCGCTTGCTTGACCGAAGGGAGGGCAAGGGGCCTTAAAGGTAAATCCTTCGAAAGTAAGGTCCTGAAAGAAAATAAGGTCCTGTCTTTAATTCACAAATAAAGGTAACAAATTCTGGTATAACCTATTGATTGATCGAGAATCGTATAATGGGAATTATGCTCATCTCTTCTCGTTGCTAAGCTAAGGTCCTGGGTCTCCGAGTCAGCCAGCGGCTTTTTGAAGAATCCTGCACCCATGGGCATACGGCCTGGCAGGCCTTTCCTTTCAGCTTCATGGGCGTTGCCCCGTTCCCCAATCAGATGTTCGGATGTGAGCTATACTCCGCGAGGAGCCCCACGAGCGTATGGCCTTGCCATTTGACCTCTCTTCCCGTGTGGCTAGGAATGCTCAGTGACAACCTCTCAATCGTCACCGCCTGGCCTCTCTTGCTACTAGCAGGTCCCCTAGTCTAGTGTGGTCAGCACCAATCGCGTTCGGGCAACGAAGCTTACACTCATTCACACACATTGGTTCATCCTGCTACGCCCCGGGCCTTTTGCTCCTGTAACGTAAAGCAAGGGTGGCCGGCCATTCTTTTGTCAAGGCCCAGGAATCAGCTGGGCATCCCAGCGGCGGGATTGGATACCCGCATCCGATCGAAGTTCAATTACTCGGGGTCGCTTCGCAAAATACATTGCTTAAGACCAACGGGTCACACGACAGGTGCACGATCGACTTTGCACGCTTTCGGCCCTTTATCTGCCTTCGGCCTTGATTCGTTATGCTCAGCAGCTTCAACAAACCTGAAAGTTTCTTGCCGCCAATAACTCTGCCGGGAAAGCGCTGCTTTACGTTTTATCCTATGCGCCCTCCGAACGCTATGCGCTCCCCACTTTCGGACCTCGCAAAGAGAGAACTTTGTTTTCTGAAAGAGTTCTTCTCCCATTCGCGGAGCGAAGAAAGCGGGCTTCGCCCCAGCTACCGCTATCCTTGGTAAACCCAAACAGCGTAAGGAAGGGAAAGTTGCAGCCTCTCTCTGGGCCTCTGGAGAGGAGAGGGCAGGTAATAAAACGTCCTTTATCTCCACGGGTAGGGAGGAGAACGAAAATAGGCCGCCGATGGTGGCCATAGTAGGTTCGAGGATCTCACGCGGAGTGTTGCAGCAAGTCCTACTCTGGCGGCGTAGCAGCACCCCGGAGATCCATCGTACTAAAGCAATCCGAGAGGAACGATTTGGGTCATATTCGATCCTTTCCACAATGCCCATAGGCGAAGTGCTTCGTTTCGAATCAATTCTTCGCTGCAATCGCTTCGATCCACCCCCTCGGTGAAAAACCGTAGTACGCCCCGATGAATTTCTCCCAGCGGACTTCTTTGTACCAAAAGTGAATTGTCTAGGTGCTTTTCCCCGTAGGCTACTTTCTCTCGTTGTGTATTTCATAATCTTGAAATCGATTTCGGAAGGATACTGACTCCTCCTGCTCCTTCTCCGCGAGCGAGATCGTCGTCTTTTCGCGTTTATGAAATATAGGGGAAGGGAAATGGAGGGAGGGGGCGCAGGAAATGAATATAAATCCAGAGCTATGCGGCCTCTTATGTAATCAAAACGCGAAGCGATTTTCTTCTATATGTAATATTGCATCGAGCGAGAAAGAGTGTGATAAATGAAATACCCCCGACCCTATATATATATATTAAATAAGCTGCATCGATCCTGTCAACCACTACTAACTACTACTAGTAGTACTACTACTATTTTTACAGCAGCTCACCCACTATCCGACCGATTGGTGATGCGATGCGGATCTCACTTGGCTTGGAGTGGGGCCCCCTGCTCCGTGTTAACGATGCGATCGATCAAGGTCATGAACATTATCAATCGTCATGAAATGACCGGAAAAGATCAGAATCAGTCAGAAGGTAAGGTAGCGAGCGACTTACTTACATACAAAAAGCCCCCCCTCAAGGGGCCTATTTTAGGGAAGCCAACGCTTATCTAACGACGAGTTATTACTTACTCGCATATGTCACCCCGCAACAGGCAACCACTCACCTACTTCACTGAGCAACTAGTACCTCTGTTTTCACAACATTGTACATTATATCGCGACTAATTGCAAAGCGTTTCTTCGATCATGCCACTTACCCGACCTTCTCTATGAAGGTCCTTATTATATATGTAATAACACTAGTGCTTTTCACTCCCGAAATAACTACTTATATTGGTTCTTTTTCTTACACCGAGAGCCATTCTTTATATATGTAATAACACAAATAATTATTGCTTACGGATCACTAAAAAGGAGTACACAAGCTAGAACTTTGAGTAAACTCCCCCCTGAATATATGAAACGCTCGCCCTTTATTTTAGGACCTTACTTATTTTCTTTGTCAATTTGTAAAATCGAGTCATAAAGAGCACCAGTGTTTTATTAAACTTTCTAAATAAAAGTGAAAAAAGAAAAGCTAAAAAAACCTTGCCCTCCCTTGCCCTCCCTTCGGTCAAGCAAGTATACCTTTGGTCAAGCAAGCCCTTCCTCAAAAAGTTCTAAATTGCATTAAAATGGTGCGAAGCCGCTCTCCCAACGTAAGAGGGGGAGGACATTGAGAGATTTATAGAAGCATGTCTTAATTATGCATAAAGTAAATCTTCCGCCGCAGTTTAACTTACTTAAATATATACCGCCCTTTCAATAACTCTTTCCTATAGAGAACGAGGACTTCAACCAATTCCTTTTGGACTTTTATCGCCCCTTCACACCGGGGATAAAACATCACTCCCAACCTAGCTGCTAGTTCATATTGCTTGCGTTTAATTTATAACCAGTAAGTTCCTTTCATACACACCTGCCCCCTATGTTAAGCCATATCATCTAGCTAGAGTGAAAGAAACATTGCGCTTGCAATCATGCCCTGATCACCTCCATTCAGGTATCGCCAATTTTCTCCCCCAGATCGTGTTCCTTCTCTCTCATTATGTAATTCGCTGCTCACTCATTCTTATTTTTGAGCCCCTCAAACATTGAATGTATCAGGATTACACCTGATCTGATCTAGCTCTATCTGCAAGAGAATATATTTAAGAGAAAAAAGAAGTTATTCCTCTATTTATTGGTAACTTCATATTGACCTTAAAAACCCCTTCCTCTCATGCATGCATGTAATTGAGTAAAGCCTTTTATAAAAATAAGAAGCACCTGAGCTAATTCGCTAATATATGACTAAAAAAAGCTTCCAGGAACATCGAACTGAATAAACCCCGCAGGAAAAAGATATGATCTGATAATTTGTAAAGGAAGGCGGGAACGAGAAAAGGTGAGAACAAAATAATATCGGCGGTAAATATTAAAGAAGAAAAGCAGTAAATAAAAAACGCGAGGCAGAACGACCAAATTTATAAGGCGTTCATGAGACAAAAAAGGACTACAATTCATGACCCTCACCCTTATTAAAATAGGCCCCCACTCAATCCCGCAGGGCCCCTTCATCTCCCCAGGAACCTTCCTCCTCCTTGGTCCCCAGTAACCTCACCTCAAGTAAAGGTTTGTTCCAACTTATATCGCTGGTCAGGTAAATGTCCCACACAGTAGTAAAAGTTGTTTTGAAACGCATGCCTCTGGATCAAATTGAACTTGCTTATAGCCGTATAAACCATTCAGCATGGAAATCCTCTTAGACCCTACTACCTTTTGCAGCATTTGATCCATCTTAGGCAAGGGATAATTTGTTTTAGGGAGGCCTTATTCAGGTTCCTGAAGTGAACACAAAGCTTGAATTCTCTCTTCTTATTATTCTTGACGGGAACTACGTTGGCAACCCAGGCTGATAACCTTACAGGGATAATTCTCTATGCATCACAAAGCTTTTTGATCTCCTTTTAGACAAGAGGATGAAGCGAGGGGTTCAGTTGCCTCCATTTATGCCTTAAAGTTTTATATCATCCTTAATAAGAATCCGATGTGAAAAAAGGGATGGATCATAAGTCTTCAGGTCTTCATACTTCTAGGTATGAACATATTTCAATTCCCTGCACAACTTTATGTGTTCCTCCCTTTGTGAGGGAGATATAGTGTTTTACAATTGGGAATCCCCTTCCACGCCCAGATTGCAGTCCTATACCTAATCAAGTTCTATATTTCTGGGGGGATTTAGTATTCTCGGCAGATGAAGGGAGCATTATGTCTTGTGCTAGTCGGGGAGCGATAGGTGGGAAGCAATAAAATTGAATTGTTTGTTCGACCGATTTCTTGCTCAGATTAAGCACTAGGCTATCCAGTCTTTTTGGAAGCTACCCGGCTTTACTAAAAGGAGGAATGAGCGAATAATAAGCACCTTTCATCGGGTTAAGATCCGGTTTTTTTTCTAGGAGATCGAATGGAGGGAAGCTTGTATTTCGGAATCATTTGGTAATCGAACATTGGATAGCTGATCAAAGACAGTGGGGATTATTTACTTGCTTCTCTGCAGGATAAGTACTGAGCTACTTTAGGTCATACCATCAAAGCAAGGTCGGGTGATCGATCATCGGGTAATCGAAGGGATAAGGCAGGTTGCGGGATGGATGGGCAGGACTAAGAATCCGAGAAGGGATAGAGGCAAGGGAGGGTCGGATGAGAAGAAGAAAGCGATCGATGATTCCTAATGTACGGCGAACCCCTCTCCGCCGGCTGTTAAGCTAAGTCGGAAGAGTCCTACAAGTAGTAAAGCGCTATAAATTTTTTTCTTCTTCCAAGAAAAAAAAAATCGATTGAGGCACGGAGTGGATTTTGCCCGCCCGAAATAGAAGCGGGTAGAGGAAACGAGGAAGGACGGATTGATTGCCTCTTTTAAGAAAGAAAGCCCGCAATCTCACTGACGTTCGTTCCCCTCGCGGAGCTCGCCCCCACAGCGAGCAGGAATAAAGTCAGTTGCAAGGAACAAGAAAACACTAGCGAGTTTATTTCAAAACTTAAGAGATAGAATAAGACGAGAGTGGTTACAACTGGATGAATTAGATGCGTTCAATCACCTGCTTGGGGCTTGAATCAATCATTTTCCCTTCAGTTAAGCCTTAGTGGTATCGCTATTTTAGTTTCGAAAGGTAACAGAAAGGAAAGCCAGCCAAGTTAACATCGCAAGGAAACTGAGGGTATCTATTCTGCTTCAAATAATGATGTATTTTATTGGCATGCTGTTATGTACAAGATTTCAATGATTTTCATTTTCATTTTTTAGTATTTTACGTGGGGTCTCCCCTATGTTTAAGACCTAGAGGTAACTTATAATATGGGGGGTGCTTCCAGCCTTCCACACATCCCCTAGATGCATTTCCCCATCACCGCATCCTAGCATTTTGAAAACTTGCCTTAATTATGGGATGGTCCAGGGTATTCCATATCTCGAGCGATGGTTAAAGTAACGAGTAAATATGCATTATTTATATTAACACTTAGCTTACTTATGCAAGAAGTTTTAAGAAAAAAAGCCTATAATGCTAGTCGTTTGAAGAAAGATAAAATTAGTCTAGTTAAATAGATGCAATTGAGGATAGAAAAGATGTTTCCTATTCTTCCCATAAATGTCTATCAACTATCTATGGCAGTGGAAGGCTTCAACGAGAGTCTTATGATGGTGTTGAGGGAAGAAACCTGTTTTCAATTTTCGACAGGTGATGACTTGATGACCACTAAATGTGATCCATCGATGTTATAGGATAAGCATAAATGTACATCAAGGATGATACATCATGGAGCCAAAGGGTGGTCACACAAGTTCCCCCTCCCTCTACGGGAGAGCTAGCATGTCTGGTTTGGCTTAGAGATAAAGAGTATCTACATCTTTCCCAAAAATAGAAATCCCGAGAAAGGTCTATATAGCCAGATCTGATCGAAAAGCTAAAACTTCACCCGAGGTGATGGGATGGATTTAGCAGTGTCACAAGGGGACTTTTTATCAAGGGTAGGCCATGTGCCCCCCGTGCTCACCACGCTCTCTAGATGCGGGTATTTTGTTAGGATGTTTTCCCTCGTCCCCTTTTTGGGAGGATGCAAAGATACACAATAGGGAATGCCCCCCTCAAAAAATGAGACACTCCCACGCTCCCCGTAGTGGAAAAATTGAAAATCCATGCTTAGTGCAAATTCATAAATTTGAACTCAACCTTGAGGAAGGGCTTGCTTGACCAAAGGTATACTTGCTTGACCGAAGGGAGGGCAAGGGAGGGCAAGGTTCCTTGGATCTATTTCCTGTTAACTTTTAGCCTTAGAGCTTAATCTGAAATATAAACTACAACATAACATATTTCATTTCTGTCCAACCAAATACACAAAGCAGCCAAATAAATAAACACCGAGCAGATGTACTTAAAGGAAATTATGTTTCCATCCCTAAGGGCAAAATCCCCAACAGATAACTAACATTTGTAACTACTCAATCACCATAAGAACTTAAGATGAAAATCAGATCTGCAAGTACACAAAGCTTGGACAGCAAAGTACACGTCATATATACATAGGAATTAAGTTACAAGTAAATACCGAAAACCTATAACAAACTGGTACAAGATAGTCCTTAAAGCTTATCATCAGATTAGACTCTCCAATGCATACAAACCCTAGCTAGGCCATCTACCATCAATAGCAAACCCTAACCAGAAATAATTACGCAAGGCATCACACCAAGCTCTACTCATATCCATTCCATAGGCTCAACAAAAAGCTAGCATAAACACAAAAAAAACCCTTGATCTTTTGCCAAGCGTGCTTCACACAAGCTCTCCAGGCGAAGCACTATAAGTTTTATCTCGGGTTTTTTTTATAAAAACCTTAGGTCCTTCTCATGCAAGGACTTCAACCCTAGCACTTAAAGTCTCCGCTAGTTTTTGCCTCACTAAAGCCCTAGTGCCTTCCTCCCTTGCATAAAGACAATTAGAAAGACTCAAGATAAGTTCAACTTCAAGATACAATGCTCTAATAAACTCTACTCACATGCTTGCTTACTAAAACTAACAAATATATTATCCCTTTATATATTATAGGTAAGGGAGGAAAACAATAGTAAATTGGACTAAGTTAACAAGCAACCAAATAGAATCCTCAAGATAAGATCTCCAAGTGAAGCACTCTCTCTCTCCAAGGTGTACACATGTAAAGAGAAGGCTCCTCAAGTGGTGTACTCTCCAAGTATTAAACGCTTATCATCACAAAGGTCTTTGCTTTCCAAGACAAGCATCCAATGGTTCAACAATCCTCCTAAATATATGAATCCCGGGTCCACAAGCAACCCCAAGCAATGTGCCCTCAACCCAAGTGTCCTCAAGTAAAGTGCTCATCCTCTTAAGGCATGACAAGTTGTCCCAATACTCTTAGGGCTAAGTGGCTTTTCACATAGTGCCCAATGCTCCTGCAAGGTAGATTTAACACCCATGGAAACAACCATCCTCCTAAACACGTGCGCCATGTAGAAGATATAAATGCCACGTAAGATAACCACTTGATCAAGCACCAAGTCCAAGGTAAAGCAACCATCTATAGAAGGCTCTCCAAATTTCTTCAACCAAAAGGTATAAAATAAAAGGGGCTAATGTTTCACCATGCACCTCTCATCACATGAAGGCACCCCTAGCATGGTGTAAACACTTTCGGAGCAACCCAAAAGCTAACACCTTTTGACACGAACTCTGTGGTTTTGAGGATAAATGAAAAAAAGTAGAGTAAAAAAGAAAATGAATGTAGATGTAATGCACACGTAGATGAGGATGGGCCTGAGCTTTATGAGGTACAACTCGGGTTGGTTGGTGTGCCATTGGTATTCTTGAGAATGCAAATTCTTTTTATTCAAATAGCGACATTCCCATGGTTGGTCTTTATTCCTTCGTGCAAGTAGCTGGATGTAGAGACTAATGGGGCATTGCCTTGAGCAGTGATGCTCATTATTCGACATGTTATTAGATCAATTATCTTAAGACTTTGAACTATATCTTTTTCAATTTTCTAAATAGAATGTGAAATATGATGGTGATAGATGATTTGTGAATCTTTATTATTAGGTTATGTTACATTGTTACATGTATCGTTTATGATTAATTATGTTACATGTGATGATGTATGTTTTGGTGCATTGTTATGTATATGATTGAAATGATTTATGTTTGAGTTTTTGTATCTTTTCATTTTATTTGAAGTATTTCGTGCAAGTTCCCCTATGTCGGAGATCCCAATGTATCATATGATGTTCCCTAGAATTTGGAGGGTGCTTCCACACGTCCCTTGGATGTGTTTCCCTGCTTGCATGTTTCAGTGTCCTGTCAACTTGGTGGAATATTTGGATTAACCTGGATTTCCCATTAATGGGCTATTCTCAAGTTGTGTTATTCCAGTTCATGATGAGTAACTTGGCAGTCGACAATGCTTAAAATATTGGTGATCAAGTAAACAAAGCTGGAATATAAGAGTTGGACTGGGATTTGGTAGAAACTTAGAAAAAGCTAGACAAAAACTGGATAAAATCTAAACAGTAGATATTGTTTAAAATAAGGAATTTTATTGTCCTTCCCCTCGTACCTCAGGAAAGTCCCTCCGGGTCCTTTTTTTTATTTCTTTTTTACGTAGGTTACTTTTTTACACCTGATATACGAGTTGGACTTGTTGGTTATAAAATAATTAATTACATGCGGGTCAGGGTCTGATCTGCGAGTACTTGCGGGTCTGACGTACTATGGTTGAGTTTTATTTGCTGGCAATGATAACGGCTTGGACAGTGTTAACTAAGCTTGACAGCAGGGCTTACATGATTTAGGATTACTCGGAATGGATGATATTTTCAACTATGGTCCAACCAAACTGGCATTTGTAGATTCATATGCTCAATTGTAATACCCACCTTAATATAACATTGAAACTCCTTAAAATCTCCCCTTTAAAAGATCTTCGTTTCATTGATATACTCTTCGGTTTAGAGTTGGCTGGCTTACTAGTTAAGCCCCAATTCCCTTTTTTTGTTTCCACTATAATTTATTCAATACTCTAATTGCTATTGGTCTGTTTCTCTTTGACTGGGTCAGTAACCAAAATTATTCCCCATTTCCACCTTTAGCTTTCAAAAGAACTTTCACGAGGATTGTTTTGGATCACAATAAATTTAGTTTATAAATCCTTTTGGAATGTTGACCCACTCCTGGTAATTGAATACGTGTTGGGCAGTTTGAGTGACATGAAATTATGAATTTGAATAGAGTGACTTATAGAGTAACAATATGCAAAAGAAATGGACTAGAGGAGTAGAAATCTGTGCAAAAAAAGCAAATGGCATTCTGAGCACTAATTATAAGAATCAAGTCAGTTGAGAGACCTTTATGTTGCAAATAGTATCTGCAAAAGCCATATCTAGTTGACTGCTCTTCAAGAACCTGCTGAGTTCTTTTCAATATATGGTCTGTCCTCATAATATTTCCCAACATAGGCAAAACCGTATCACTAAAGCTGCAAAAAAGAAACTAGTGGTTGTATTATGGAAGGAAAAAATTGAATTTGACCCCACCAAGCCTCATCAAGGAGAATAGTTCTGATGCAAACTGCCTTTTCAGTTTTGTATTTTATCCATATTGCATGTGCATGTTGGTGGTTTGTGAGAAAATGTGAATTTATTTTGCCTCGTCACAAATTTTTTATCTCAATGAGCTTCCACAATAATAGAATGAAAATTAATAATGGCAGCAACTACTTTGCGTGAATGTGCATTGTTTTTTATGACTTGCACGATGTTTGAAGCGCCTACAATCTCAATTGCTTCCGTAATTATTTAAGCAATCCTTAAAGAATCTTCTCTAACTTGAAACATCTATTACTCTTAGAAGTAAGGCCTTGAGTGAGACATTACTCTAATATTTACCAAAGGCCTATTGGCTGTATCTGTCCAACCCTTTTATATAATGGACAGGCTGCTGGTACTCTAAATGGAACGCATTGGTTCCAGCACTCTCTCTACAGTAAACATCTCCTCCCATAAGGTTGGTGTGTACATTATAAAAGTTTGGTCCTCATAACCCCTGGGCACTTCATTTAGTGCTCTAAGCATGTCTTGCCAACTTGGAGATTGAACTACATTGAAGGGTACTACACATGCATATATAGCCTGGGCAGCTCTACTGTTTGTATCTTCCCTCCCACCCTTGTAAAACATTTTTGCCAAGGTTCTGGTGTTCAATCTCTTGTGGGCTCCTTTAAACGATTAAGGAACTGGCTGTCCCTTTTTTTAAGCAGCTCTAGTATGCTTGCTGCAATGGCCAGCGCTGACTTGATAGTTACCAACTTCGTTATAAGGGCTTAAGTCTATTCCATTGTCCACAGGGCACCCCCTCCTGTCAAAACTGCTGTGCTGCCAACCTTGCCTAACGCTTATCCAGTTAATCATTTGCTTTGTACTTTGTCTTGTAAACCCACTTGCAGCTAATGGGGTTCTTACCTGGAGGTAACTTTTCCAACACCCATGTGTTGTTCTTATTAAGTGCATTGAATTCAACTATCATGGCTCTTTCCCACCCATCCCTTCCATAGGCTTCTTCATATATTCTGAGGTTCGAATAATTTTGAACAAAAAATAGAAAATAAAATTTCACAAGCTGCTACTGGCTTACCTTGCATCGGTCTTTGGCTTGGCCTTTCTTCTCTTTGTTGAGGTAGTACCTTGAACCATACATATCCTCCAAAGTGCTGTAGTACCACTTTGGCCTTTTGTTATCCATTCTGCTCTCCAAATCGGCGCAATCTTCAGCTTGTTTTGGACCATTTTAAGCCTCCTTAACTCTCTGCTCATCATGCACACCAACTCTTGATGACTGTTCTTGATCCTGCAACTTCTTGCCTCGCATCCTTGCATTAATTTTCACCCTAAAAAAAAAACCACTATCAATGGATTTCAGGGCTGATTCAGGCTTCAAAGTACTGCCAGTTTAATCTACCATGATGTATTTGGTAACAGTCACTTTGTTAGTTGCCACATCTGACAATTTGTAAGCCTTTGATTGGTCACTATAACAGAAAAACGCCAACTTTCGGCATTTGGGATCTAATTTCATTTTAATTCTTGCTGGAATTAGAATATAAGCTACAGAGTCAAACTAATTTGAAATGACCAATCTAAGTGATCTGTGGCTTTCTCTCTAACCAAGACTCTTCCGGTGTAAATTTTGCATTGCCTTTGTAGTATACCTCGGAATGTAGAAAACATTCTTCCACATAGTGCTCTCTTCTATAACCCAAGACCACCATTTTTTTGCCTGGCCTTATCCTCGACAAATTAAATTAACTAGTCACTTCTGTTAGTCATATGTTTTGAATCTTTGATGCTCCAGAATAAAAAAAAAACCAATCATTAGATGACTTACCCTCTATTTTTGTGAAGCCATAACCTCTTCCTGCAATCTTTCTTTGTAGGCCCAAATTTACTGCAGTAGAATATTTCAAATTTGTGACACTGATTTACTTGTTAGTAGCCTTCTGCTGCTTGTCCTCTTCCTTGCATTTACTTTTCCAGCAAAAGTACTTCCTTGGATGCCTCCACTACCACTTTCAAACTGCTTCTTTCCACCCATCTTACTGGAACAATTGACCACACAACTTGTCAGTGTGATGTCAATAGATTTAGAAGTAACATGAAATGTTTAAACAAAATTTTCAAAAGATGAAAGGCTTGCTTGACCAAGGGAGGGCAAGGGTGATAGTTTTTCTAAAGTAGCGAGGTCGTTCTCATATATTTATTCTGCCTATGGCAACCCCTGGTCACGTAAGTTTTTCAATTTAAGAAAATGTTCTGAAAACGAATCTCCCTTCCTCCATTTTCATTGACAAAATAATACTTTTAATAAAAGAAGCTTCACCTTTATTGGAAGTTTTGTCCAACTAACTCCTTCAAACATTGTCTACACTATAGCATCCTCCATATCTGACTTTATTAACATTATTGCTTCATAGATTTTTCCGTCATAATCTTCGGGGTATCCCTTATCTGTAAATTGCCATGGATATTCCACTGGAACAGTTCGCCACAACAGATCTTACAAATTTCTGCAAATTCTCTCTATTTATGCAGTGTTTACTTATTATGAATAACTTAATATTACAAGCGTGGTGTTCAAATTACTTAAATAAACTGAGAACGCAGTAAAAAGGAGCTAAAACAGTGGACACCACACCATCCACACAATGAACACAAGATATGCCCTGTCAAAACCCCAGCCAGAGGGTGAGTTCTATTCCTTGCTCTTTTATTCTCAGGTATGAAACACAATCAAATAAAAATGAACTCCATAGTGAGTTCATCTCAGCTCTAACCTTCAGATGGTAACACTGGGGCTCTGCTACCATAATAGAAATACACACATATCACTGCAGAATAAATATGCAGAGATAATAGAGATTTGATATTATCATTTAATGTATTAAAATCTAAACATAAAAATGAGTATCGAGGTGAGAGACATAGTTTAGTAAAACTACTTGCATAAATACAAAGTGATATAACTAATTAAACATTAAGTCACATAACATAAAGTTCACAACTTAAAGCCCTAATATACATGATATTATTATTTTATAATATTTACTTTCAGGTATAACTTGATCTGACAATATAAACGTTCTGAACATGTGTAGAAGTGTTTCAGCCTATTTTGTAATGGTTTGAAAGATCAAAAGTTTTTGAACTGGCAACTAGGGCTTGACAAGGAGTTCCCTAAATACCACTATGTAGATAGTAAAGCATGGAGTGTTTTTTGTTCCAGTTTTAACCCTTTTCCTGTCTTGTCAATTATTTTACTGTACTGTAAATGATAATAGCTTGCATCCTTTACTTCTGCTGTTTTATTATTTACTACTATATATATAAATAAAATTCTTTTGGATGCAGGAATTTGAGTCTGAGAAGGCTCAATCAACTGCAAGATTGAAATCAACTGACAAGGTAGCTCTAGACGCGAAAGAGAGATAAAAACTGTCAATATTGACTTGAAGGAAGGGCACGGACTGTCATCGAAAACAGTATTCAGTAATCCAAAGCAGTGGACTAAGCCAAATAAGGAACGCCGAAACGTCCTAAGGTTGAGCCCAGAGTGAAGGAATAAGGTGAAATATCTGAATCAGAAGAGCCTCAGTATCAGAGATACAAGGATAATATTTACCCAAGAGAAAAAATAAGAAAAGTGGAGAGAATGGTGTGCTAAAGTCATGGACGATCAGTTACGCACTCTGAAACGATTGCGAGAGTTGCAGACAACCAGTTTAGATCTTACTAAAAAAGTTTATAGTACGTTTATTATGGGTTCAGGAACAGAAAGAATGCTTTCTATCAAGTTTATTAAAGCTCTCACTATCGATCAAGTCTGCTGGGACAGCCATAATTTTTTATTTAATATGTACTTAAACTCTAGTATTTGCAGGTACTCTACAAGGTTCAAAAATATTTGCAGCTTCTTGGACAGAAAATTGACCTTATCTTTAAAGGAACATTAAAACACGCGCAATTATAGTAAGTATTGCCTGCAAGTTAGCTTGTTTTGCATAAGACAAGTAGATCCATTTACATTTTATTGTGTATAGTAAAGACTACAGATAAATCAATTTTCTTTTTAAGGTTGGCATACAAGGCACATTTCTTGTTGGGTTTCATAGGTGCTTTTGGTAGATCGAGAATTGAAAACAAAACAATAAGAAATAATTTGAACTATATTTGTGTATTACAGGAATGATTACGCGGCTATGGAACTATGTTGCTACATTCTAAAATTTATATGGAAAACGTCTTTCGGAGATATATAATAAACTCACTCAAGAGGCCAAGATACTGGGGGTGCCTCTACTTACATTAACAGCTCTGCAGCTGGCCCTAGTGGCAGAGATGTGATCCCAGTCTGCCAGCTTCATTTGTTTTTGATCATCCTAATACACGAAGAGTATCAGCCTTTGGAAGGACATGTTGCAGGCACAGTTCACAGGACCAGGAGACAGGAAAGTCGGAAGCTTGGAAGCGACGTAGGAGAATCGGTGGTTGCTATGAAGATAGGGATGGGGCAAGGAAGTATGGATAGGCCTCCAGTTAGCTCATATGCACTGCATGGGGTTCCATAAAATGGTAGCAGATTTAAGGATCCAAGTTATACAGCATTAGTTCACAAACAATGGTCAGTGTCCGTACCAATCTTTATAACCTATATGTAACCCTCCCTATCTATGGATTCCTCCCTATAATTTACCCTCTATGTAGCCCCTCCTTTCCAGGCATACTACACCATCCAGTTACAGTGCCTTCTATCTTATCTGGTCCCATCTTTTACCTTCTGTTACCAGGCAGAATAATACTACTACACTTTAGACTTCTGGTATCAGGCAATCCAATCAACGAAGGAAGGCAATCAAGTGGGATTCATCAGATACGGAGGTATTGGAGATAAGGAACCTTATCGGGAACAGCTAGGCAGGGTCGACAACAGCTATGTATAGGTCTGCCCCGGAAAGCTATGCCCAGCAAAGATATAGTCAAGCCACAGTAGCAGAAGTAGGGAAGGAGCTGCTCCTATTTTCTCTTTTCGGACCTGAACGTAACCATCGGACCTTCCTTGATTACAGTGGAAATGAAACGCCTTAAAATGGTAGATTAAGCGGAGTGGGTACAGATGGATACTTCTTTATCGACTTTGCTGGAAAGATTTAGTCGTTAAACCTTAAGGCAAATAAAGGCTGGAGTGGAGACGGAGATGGAATGGATAACCTTCCTACCTTTAATGGCAGGGAAATAAAAGGCTATCCTGTGTTCAGATCAGATTGAAGAATTGAAGGACTGGCCCTTTGAACGCTTGTCAAGGAATGGAAAGATAAAGAGACCGTGGTATAGCTACTGGCAAGGAAGCAAATCTGTAGATAAGCAGGGAAAGGACAGATCCACAGACAATGGTATAGATACTGTTACAGCTTCCCCTTTCACTCTAACCCCCTCCACAGTGAATCGAATTACGGCGAAGGGAATGGCAACCAGGGACAACCCTTCCATAGTTACTCCAACCCCAGCTAAAAGCAAAGGAAAGATATTTCTTATGTAAAGGAAGCAACTTAGCATTCAGATCCTGCATTATCACTTATTATCTTATCTCTTTCACTGAAAGAGGTCATATACTGGCATGGTCTTCATCATGGTCTCCAGCCGCTTCGCTAAAGCTAGGGACTTCCTTACTTAGCTATTTATCCTGCATACAGATTCTAGAGCTATAGGAAAGGTTATGTTTGTTGCATATATACCCTCAAATACACCCTCAAATACACTGTCACAGCTAAGGAAAGATAGTGATTACCGATCAGTCCAGTTACCTTTATCTTATAGTGCGGGGATGACAATATAAAGATACAATGTAACCGGTTTAAGACCCTTATAATTTGGAATTGAGGGGAATAAATAGAGGATATTGCTTGCTCGACCAAAGATAGAGCTTAGAAAAGAGGGATTCGATACAGCCGTTAGATGAGATGTGTGCTAGAAATGAGTATCTATCTGGGAGCTGCTGTTGCCATCCGGGACACTTAAGATATGTATCCTTGTAGGGAGGAAGAGAGCGTTTTAACTAAACAAGACACGTCATTCTCCTTCGACTTTTCACCGTATCCGTTGGTAATTCTTTATCTATTTAATTACGCCTTTATTTTGGCATCACACCAAATGAGTTAAGGTGCGAAGCCGCTTTCCCTAAATAGGAGGGGATAAAATCCCCATATACATAATAAATTATCCCTATTTGATTTCCCTCAGCGAACCACCTATCTTCTCTTTCATCTTACCTCGCCCTTTATTTATTCCTCTAAAAAGGCGGCTTTCAATATGTTACGCCTAGCTTTCAATACTAACTGCCTTACTTTCCTTGGCTTGGCTGGCCAATTGCTTTTTTTCTGGCCATGTGGAAAAGTCGTCAGGTTATCCCTACCCTAACCTACCCTACCTATACTGGTGATGCTGCTGGATCAACCAGTAAGACTGCCGCTGGTACTGCGGGAGCTAGTGTAGTTTACTATTTATTAGCCAACAAACACTCATTGATGGAAGTGAATAAAATTGTGGATGCAAAGGAATGAAATTGCAAGACAATGTCAATTTTTACTCCCCCTCAGCCTGAAAGAATATATGTGCCACCTTAATTTACATTTTACAAGCCTCAGGGTGCTGTCATTAAAAAATTGAACATGAAGCTTATGGCCCTAACAAAGGAAAGAAGGAAAGAGGAGGTATTGGATGATAATTGAAACAAACACAAGATAGGTGCTTGGTGGAGAATGAGTTTATACCTTCAAGCAAATAATCACCCTTATGGCCAAATCCATTAGGATGCACACTTTTCTAAGATTTCTGATGAGGCGCGGAGTGGGATGAAGATGAAGATAAATATGATATCCTAGGGATATGGTTGGCATAAACAAAGGGAGAATACGTAAGGGCATAGGACTGGGAGTTATTCCTGATGCCCAAATAACTTAAAAGGGAGAGACAAATATATGTAATGTTATGTCGTTGAGAAGTAAGTCGTCCATTGGAGCCAAGAAACCCAAGATCGAGAGAAGCCAAGATCTTCTTGTGTGTTGAGTTCAGTTCATGTGAGGAAGGCCTAAGCATTTGTAGCTTTTTTCCAATACATGATGAACCTACACTAAGATATTGGGTTAAGATTTGCCAAGGATGAATAACCTCGAAGCTCTGGTGAAGGAGGTGCAAAAAAAAAGAGTCGGGTATAACACATTCTTGCTGTCATCTCTTAATTTTAATAAAGACCTATCATCTTTCCCTCCCAATATGTTGTTCAATATGTTTTTCATGCATGTCTAGTTCAGTAGTTTAGGAGTTTGGTTGACTAACCTAAAGTAGATCAAGTTAGCTTTGATAAATGAATGTGTAGGATAGAGTTTATCTTGCAAGTGATTGAGTCA
>BSBM01001591.1:0-262500 GCA_027924585.1 Larix kaempferi
AGAAGCTAGAGTAAACATGAGAATGGGTCAATAACTTATTATTGAAGATAAAGAGGGATAGTTCAATTGGTAAGATGTGCACATTCTTTTAGAGTGGAAGAGGTCATGAGTTCAAGTCTTAAGTCCTTCGGGGTCAAGTATTCTGAAAAATATCTTCTAGTTTGGATATCCGACTGGTTTGCTCGACCTACCATTCACGATATGTGAGGAAGTTTGTTGAGATTTCCCATGCATGTTAGCTTTACTTGATTCCTTTGGAATAGCATAAAGGTGATAAAGAAAGATAAGTTCAATATATTTATGTATTCTTTTATTTTATGATTTATTTTAGATGTTTTTACTAACTTTGTATATATATAAAGAGGTTTCATGGGCTCTTTGCATAACCATAGAAGTATTTTGTCAAGTACCTTAGTCACTGAGTTTTGGAGCAGTTTTGAAACAATGATACACATATAGTATTTGTGATTATGAGAAATGTAACTTTTTATATATATAATAAAGTTATGATTTTTCTTGTAAAAATATATTTGTAATGTTAAGGGATTCATTTTCTCGTTGTTGGAAAGAAAATAATTAATAACAATGATTGTGTAAAAAAATAAAAAGGAGGTCATTAACCCTAATTTGGAAGATTAGAAGTATCTTTCGATAGTAACTAGTTCAAGGAAGAAAATTAATAAAGCCAAGATTAGAACAAACTCTCATGAGCTCCACAGAGAAACAGGGCGTTGGTCTATTCCTAAAACTCCGTGGGCAGAAAGGGTTTGCCATCTTTGTGAGTCTATGAGCGTTGACGACGAAAATCACTTTCTCTTAGAGTGCCCCGTTTACACCCACATTAGATTTGAGTTTCATAGTATTTGCTCCAATACAAACCTTTCTAACATCCTAACTTGCCAAAACTATAGTGAGCTCGGAAAACTTCTTGCCAATATTTTTGAGCACATGAATAAAATTTTAAAGCAAACCAAGTAATACCCTACTTAAGGTCCGATAAATCAAATTTGGTCTCATCATCCTCCTCCTCCTCCTCATCATCATCGTTATCATGGAAATGTTTTATTAATCATTTTTGCATGTGGAACAAAACTAACATGAAACAAAATCCACAAATCAAAAGATATTTCAAAGTGATGCATGCCATGATGACTAGATGCACGCCATGATCCAATTAACAATATCTATAGAAAGTCCAATTTTAATGAGGATGTATCTCAGGTACATCCAATCCACACGATCGTATGCTTTCACTAGGTCTATCTTCAGAATGAAGGCATTTAAATGCTTTCTTTTTATAGAGTGCAAGGCCTCTTGAACTACACCAACCGCATCAAGGATTTTCTTATTTGGAAGAAAACCAAATTGCTCCTCCGATATAAACCTTCTCAATATCAGCTTGATTCTCTCATAAATCATCTTCGAAATAATATTGTAAAGGAGGTTACACAAAGAGATAGGTCTAAAGTCATTAAAATCAGATGGCCTATTTTTTTTGGGTATAAGGGTAATATAAGTGGATTTTAGACTGTTGGGAGCCCACTCTTTTTGCCTGGTTTCATCTAAGGCCTCCGTCAACTTAGATCCAAGCATATCAAAGAAATGTAGATAAAACTCCACGGTCCACTCGTTTGGGCGGAGACTCTTGTCTTTGGCCAGTTTTTTCAATATTTTTAAGACTTCCTCCTCTTTGATAATCCGACCAATCTCAAGACAGTCTTCCTCATTAAAGTACCGATGAAACTGTTTGATGGTGTTCAACTGAATTTCCAGATTATGGTGTTTTCTGTTAGTGTATACCTATTTGAAATGACTGATAGCTACCCTCTTTAAAGAAGATTTGTCAAAGATAACATCACCATCCTTATATTTGATATCCCAAATGGCATTCATCGGGCGTCTTTGATTCACAAATATGTATTTGATTCATGCCTCCTTTTCATTTTTATAAGGGATCCATTTGGAATTGAGATTAATTTAGGGGATTTGACTCCCAAATCTTTATTGTATTTAAGTTTGCATCCTCTTTCACATGGACTAGGCCAAAAACCTGTTGAAACTATAGGCTTAGAAGCCTTTGAGGTATTTGGATTTTTCTTTGTACACGAGCTCACTGACAAAGGTTCTTACTACTCTCTTTTTTAAGTCTTTCCACCAAATAGTTTGGTAATATTCTACCTATTATGTTGGGAATATTTTTCTTTCGAACAAGACGTTACTACATGGCCATGCTCAAAAAAATCTTGCGATGAAATGTATTGTGTTCATAATACATAAGTTGTATCTAGCAACAATTCAATTCTCATACTCTTGGAGAATTTGATCAAGGAGATCTATGCTCAAACTTGCATAAATATAAATACATGGATATGTTAAGGTCACTACTCCATTATATTTTCCCATGACTATACGCTTACTCAAAGCATTGCCAATAATGTGTATTTTAACTTCATATTCGATAGAGACATTGAGCAATCTCATTCATATTAAAACATGGATATTGAATAATTTATGGGGCTGACATAAATTCATCGTAAGCCCACATTGAGAGATTAAAAATCTCTCAATGCAAAATTAATGTATTTTTCTTTTAAATCTCTTTTATACATGGATATTGAATAATTTATGGGGCTGACATAAATTCATCGTAAGCCCACATTGAGAGATTAAAAATCTCTCAATGCAAAATTAATGTATTTTTACTTTTAAATCTCTTTTATACATAGTTAAGGTTGGATGCGATTTTTTTTCCTCTATAGAGTATATTTAAAAGTAAAATGAATTTATGTTACTAATTAGTGTGTAAATATGGTAAATAGTATATTTAAAACTAAAATGAATTTATGTTATTAATTAGTGTAAATATGGTAAATGGGATAAATAATTTGTTTATGTTATTTTATTTTAAATTTATTAATGTCCACTTACTAACTAATATTTATAATGGAATTGAGATGAACTTACAATATTGAAAGCACAAGAGTCTAAAAATAATTTAGAGTATAAAGAAAAGGAAGCAATTACAAGTCAACAAAAACAAGAGATGCAATAAAGATGCGAATAATGAAAGTAGCAATCTCCATACAAGGCCAATGAACCTAGTAATAGGTATCAAATTTATGCCAAGGGGTTGTATTGGTGTACTCTAGTGCTTGACGATAGTGTTGGTTATACTTTTTGTCTCCAAAACCTTCTGAAAAGAGTGTGTGTTTTATGAATTGGATTTGAGTCCACCCACCAGGTGCCTTTTAAGGAGGCATATTTTATGTTGAGCCATCTCTTTGATAAAATAAGAAGCAAACATTTATGATCTTTGCACTAGATGCGAGATGATAATGAGTCACATGGATCCTTGATGGGAATATGGTCTCGATTTATTTGTCCATAATGTATAGATACACTAGTGGATGGGAATATGGTGATTAGAGACCAAGCATCGTTGGTGAAAGCATACATGAAGCTTTCCTAAGGGAAACCTCAACCCAAATGAGACTCTAATATATGTAGGGGTATCAGATGTGCTCATCCTTGATTGAAGGTAGTTTTGGTAATAATGATGTATCTTCATTACTAATGGATCATTTGGTTTAATATAGGTTATCTTTATGTATGTCTTATATATTAATTTTTGATGCCCCTATGAATTTCAAAAAATTCTTAAACATGCGTGAGCATTAATAGAGACTGTGACAAGGGGGGTTGGTTAATGTTTAGTTCTATGCTCTATAGGAAGGATGCACACTATGCATACTAAACTTACCTCGGTTCCCTTGTTCATACAACTTCATTGATGGTTGTAGGGCCGTGTAGTGCTATCTATTTTGTCCATATTTTGTATTTTCCATCCATATTAGGCTATGGAGCAATGCCACTAAATGGCATACATTTGGAATGTGCAAGTGAAGAACTCCAAACTAAACTAAAATAATTACTTCTAAGGTTATTCATTTAGCATGTATGGTTTTGGATAATATAGAAACCATATATTTGTCAACTCAAGACCAAAAAGTGCTCCTAAGTGTGCTTCTGAGTTCAAGACCCCAAACTTTACACCCATACAAAACTATTGGTGGTACTAGAGTGTGGAAGAGACATAGTTTTTCCTTAACATATTGGAATTGGAGTTAGAAAAATTGCTTTCAAGTGTATTAATTGTTACACGTCCCTTTGAAATTACCTCTTATGTAATAAGAGACATGTTTATGGGAAGGCTTGTGAAGGACACACCAATCTATGTGTAGGAGGGGGACACCTCAACCAAGTCCCTTTGTAAAGTGAGGCTAATTTCTTAATCTTCTTTCTTGGATGTATTCTTTCCTAGGTTCACTTTTAGGCCATGAATCTCACAAAATCTCATAGTATCAAGGTGTCGTTGCAAGGATGCAACAATGTGTGCCATGAGTATGACATCATCAACAAACAACAATATGGCTACTACTACATTAGCAGGTATACAACCATCTCATGGTCCAACGAAATTAGAAATAAAATATTCCAACTGATCTATGTAGAGTTTAAATAAAATGGGCAACCCTGTTTAATGCCAATAATTCTATAGACATCTTCTATGTATCATATAGGTATCCGAACCTAACCAACCCCTCTCTCATAGAGTGTCATCACAAGAGTTACTATATTCTTTGTAGTTTGTAAGTCTTGAAACCTTTGGATCAAAATGTGCCTTGCTATATTTCAAATGTCCTTCGAAATTAAAAAAAGAAACAATGATACACTTTATGCTTGTGTTAATATATGGTTATTTGTTTGGTTATTTTTCCTAAAACATGCTTACCCTTTTGCATGGAGATGCCTTACAACAAAGCTAGTGATAAAGTTCTATTGCACAATAACAAATAACTTACTCATGGTCTAGCAAATTGTGACTTTTTTTTTTGGCATATGTTGAATCATCACCATGTTTGAAAATGTGACATATAATAGCTCTATTGCTTTTACGGATGATAAATATCATCATCATCATAAATATGAGATGTCCACATGGATCCATGGATCAATGAGAGGCCATTAAGTTGAAGAGTTCAATGTTAAAATTTTTTATTTTATTTTATTTTATTAGCATTACTCACACAAAACAAAAAGAAAATACCTTTTTAATGAAATTAAGTTGTCAAATTGTCATGTCTTATGTTATTGCTTCTAGTATGAGTAGTACTAGTAATAGTGTCAACATGTTTAATTACCAGTAATAGTGTCAACATGTTTAATTACCAGTACTAGTACTAGTAATAGTGTCAACATGTTTAATTACCAGTAATAGTGTCAACATGTTTAATTAAAGAAGTTTGACTTGCATATTAAAACATAGAGTAAGAAATCATATTTGCAATATTGACAAAATTAAATCTTCCATCCTCATAAAATTAGGATATCATAAAAGTTTAAAAAACATTAATAAGAACAAGTTAAAATATTTATTGTAAATAATTTATTAATCTTAATTTCAATAATCAAAACTATTTTTTTATCATTACGAGTTTAAAAATAAAATGAATAAAACTAAAATGATGATTAATGCTCATAACATACATAGTGAAATTCATCATTGAACTAACCTAAAACCACCTTATAATATACACAGTGAAATTCATCATTGGACTAACCTAAAACTACTCAATATACATTTGTAAAATTTTTTATACAAATAAAATTGAAGATGAACATATCCTTTTAACATGTCACACACTTAATATATAAAACATAATTTTACTTAATTTTATAACTTAACCATTTTTCAAACCTTCTAACTAACAACAACCATAATGACCATAGTACTTTCATTCCCCTACGTTTAATTATAGAAATAATATTATGAAAAATACTTTAATCTACTTCCTTTTACTTGTTCAATACGTCTGGGTCTTGTTAATCGTATGGGGCTATCAATTTCATTCAATTTTGACCAATCCTATTTTAATGAATCAAAACAACTTTTTCATCATTATGAATTTGTAAAACAAAATGAATAATGTTAAGATAAAGACCAATGCTCATGAAGAATAAAAATGCACACCACTAACCCAAAAACACATTGAACTTCAGAATAAAAATGCACACCACTAACCCAAAAACAACTTGAGATAAACTTATTTGTAAAATTTACAATAAAAAAGGAAAGGAAATTAAATATGTAAACCACTTTTTTTAATATACCCTACTCTTAATATATCTTAATATAGCACATAATTTGACCTAAATTCATAGCTTAATTACTCTTAAAACCTTCCATAACATTAAAACTTTTATTAAATTCTATTTAAATATAAAAATTATTTATCAAACAAAGCTAGGACACTAGAAATATTCCATTAATTTGATTGCCCTTTGGAAATCTTCCATTAATTTGATTGCCTTTGGAAATCATCAACATAATTTAATAATTCATTATTTTATAAAACTTTCATTTTTATCTTATATATTTTTAATATTAAAAAAAAGTACAGCCTAAATATTTAAGGTTTTCTATTTTTTCGAGCATATTTTTGGTCCTAATTTATTTAAAAATCCTTAAAAAAAAATAGAATTATATATTTTAGCTATAGAAATTGCATAATTTGAATGCCATGAGGATATTCCAGTATGTTAAATCTATTTATAAATTTAAAAACACAAATTAAACACTATTAGATTTAGATTTTTATCAAAAATATTTACCGGATTCCCACCAAAACCCACCCTAAAATCCAAAAAGTAAAAAGTAAAATAAATAGACTCCTTCTTAAATAAAATAAAACAATAAACATCATATTCATCCACTTTATCACCATTTTTTATTAATAAAACAATAAACATCATATTCATCCACCTTATCACCATTTTTTATTAGGTAAAAATGAACATCATTACATATCAGAAATGTGAGAAAACAAAGGCCATAAACATTATAATCATTATCAACCTTTATGACCATAGTACAGAAAAGTGAGAAAAAAAGGCCGTAAACATCATAATCTATCATTATCAACTTTTCTTAGTTCTGGTAACAGTAAACATCAGGTCACATTATCTTATCCATTATCATGAATCAGGGCAATAGTCAAAGAGGAGAGAAAGAAGATATCAATACGTGGAATGTGACTGTAATAAGATAGCTGGAATTTTTTTGTAAGTTGTGTCATTTTCTTGATTCATACGATGTCATGTGATCACCAGCTACATCACCTAACCGGCCGCGTTGAAAAAGCCCATCTGATCCTCAAATGCGCGTGATGGGGATCTGTCCGCGTGATTTAACCGGTGGGAAACGATCTGCATAGGCCTCAGCACACACGTTTCTCAGGCCCTGCAAGGCGGGGGATTAGGTCATACTCGTTTTAGTTGTATTTAGTATAGTTGGGACCCAGTCAGACAGGGGGGTTGCAGCTGGCCACAACAGGATACCTTATATTTTAAGCCCAGACCAATTCAACCCCGACGCATATCAAGGGCAGTGTCAATCAATACCCTCCTACATAATAACTCCACCCCTCTGAATTTTAGAACACCAGGCCTTCAGTTTCAGCAATCAGCTCTGGTCTGATCAGCACTGTTGTGGGTATTTGTGGGTTTGTTCTGATCTGATCAGCTCTGTTGTGGGTATTTCTGATCTGTTCAGCACTGTTGTGGGTGTTCGCGAGTTTGTTCTGATCTGATCAGCACTGTTGTGGGTTTGTTCTGATCTGATCAGCACTGTTGTGGGTTTGTTCTGATCTGATCAGCACTGTAGTGGGTATTTGAACACTGAAGCTCTGTTGTGATTTGTAGATCATCTCAAGATAATGGCAGCATTGAACACAATGATTACTATGGTGCTCATTTTGGTTCTGATGGGTGGAAGCTGTATGGGACAGGGTCCCTCAGCCTCCCCGGCCAAGGCTCCAGCTGCAGCACCCAAGTCATCCCCAACTACATCCCCAGTTTCTGCACCTGCAGTTTCTCCTAAGGCTGCTCCAACTCCTAGCCCAGCAGCTCCTTCTCCTGCTTCTACTCCTGCTCCTGCAAGCTCCCCCCCAACTGTCAGCCCCCCTTCCGAGTCCCCTGCTTCCTCCCCTTCCGTATCCCCTGCTTCAAGTCCCCCAAGCCCACCACCAGCTAGCCCTTCGTCAGAACCACCCTCTACTGGCGCTACCCCTCCCGGTTCTCCCTCAGGAGGAAGCATTGTCAAGTTGGAGAAGATGGTCATCTTTGGAGCCGCTCTGGCCACTTTCCTTCTGTAGGCCTCAATGTCATTTCCCTGTGGTAGTTAGTTGTTGGAAGTCTGTTCTTGCCCACATTGTTTTATCGGCATGATTCATATTCTTTTCTCTGGAGACTGCTCCACCCTTCTGTGGAAGGCCTGCGAGATTCACTGGACAGTTTGTTGTAATAATTGGCATTAGAATAAAATTATCCGTATTTATAATATGTGTGTATGAATCTAACTTCTTTCTGTCTATCAAAGTGTGATCTTTGATGAAGATTACTCTGAATATTTATGATCTTTAATGTGTTTCTGAGTGTGGGTATGCTAGTGTTTTGTAGCTCGTGTCTTATATATGATCATTCTGGGCTACAGGGTCTCATACAAATGCTCTTATATATGATATTGAACTGGATATATGTTTCATCATTCAGGGTACTGAGAGTTTGTAAATCATGGAATGGATATATGCTTCACACTATTTCGGGTACTGTAGATTTATTAATGTAGATGAAAGTATTGTGGGAATGTGGATTTATCAATATAGATGAAAAGTCATCTCATTTGGTCTCTGACCCGTTATAGAGATATCTTAATGTCCATCTTCTTCTATTAGGCTATGGTTCACTAAATTGATGAAAGTTTACTACCATATGTCTTCAAAGTTTTATTCTTAGTGTAGTCTGTATGGTTTTACTACATAATACCTAAGAATCACTGAAGCTGCATGTGCAGTTTTTTCTCAGTGCATTTTGTATAGTTCTGCTACATAATTCCTAAGAATCACTGAATCTACATGTACAGTTTTATTCTCAGTGCATTCTGTATGGTTCTACTACATAATAGCTAAGAATCACTGAATAAGAAAATGATCCCCTTCTGGTCAAAAAGAATTTAAGATCTTTCTGTTAAAAGATAATAAGCCAAATAGATTCATAATCGAAACATAGATCTATATGATCTATAAAAAAAAATGGTAGGAAACAGTAATTTGTTGGATTTCTGAACATGTCATACAGGATATTACTTTCCAATAGGAACTTAAAGCAAGTGGGCAAGTTTCACAACATTTTAGTCAAATCTCTTACGCACATGCAGCAGTACAGAGAACTGTACTGCACTGCTGATACTCTATCTAAATATGGTCTGAATTTATATCCTGGCTTATCACACCCCAGCTTTCAAGATGTTTGAGAATGGTTTTGGAGATTACTTTGGAATTCTGAAGACACTATTACAGTCAGTCTCGGAACCTGATGATAGATGCTGATGAATTTTCTGTTTTGTTACTTGACCATATTAAAGTGGTGTGCTCTTCGATGTTTATGTATTAGCAAGAAACTTTTGTTCTGTTAGTGTTATATCTACAAATATGATGTTGAATATCTTGAATACCTGTTCTGTTGGAAAGTATTTTGTATAGATGCTTTATAGCACTTGAAGATAAATAATGTATTTTTCATATTACTTGTGAATAAAAAATTCGTTATTTTCTTTAAAAAAAAAGAAACCAGGTTAAAGATCTCTGCTAGACAATGTTCTTCCCAGTTTATACATCTGGGTCCCCCGCTTGAAATTGTTCTGAATGTCCACTTCAATATCAGAAGGCTTGCAGAAGCATTTATTTGTACTCATATTGTGTAATACTTGATAGCAGATCTTGTTCCAGTCCACACTAATTATCTTAGGCTGCTTACTTATTTTGACTGGAGATGTCAGAATGGAAAAAGTTATGGGTTGTCAGTTTTACTCAGCTGTGATGGCATACTAAGATAAAAGAGTTCGGTCTCTGACTTTCTCGGCTTTCATATGCTTCACAGTGATGGGTTTATTTTGAATGTTTTTTTGTTCTTCACAGTTTATGCTTGCCAGTCTGTAATGGCTGTAGAGCGTTTATCTTGAATGTTTATTTGTTCTTCACAGTTTATGCTTGCCAGTCTGTAATGGCTGTAGTTTCGTGCTGTATCAGTTACCATGGATACTTCTCCAAGAGTTTTTATAGCATTGATATGTAAAAGTAAATTCAATGGCCTTTGGCCATCATCTTCAGGCCATTGAAAGATACAGACATTGGATTTCAGGGTAAGGTTTTGTTTTATAGACCATTTCAATCTTTTACTGGCCTATATTTGTTTAAAATTCACTTAAATTGCTGAAATTAAAAATTCAAAAGAATTGCTGAAATTACAGATATCAATTATTGAAATTGAACAATCGAGTGTAATAAGAGTTTTTGAGATTGCACAATTGAAATGTAATGAAGATTATTGAGGAAGCTGAATCCAATAATACATTAAAAAATGTAATATTTCAGTAACAAAAAAATACAATTTGATCAAAGATTACATAACTGAATTTATTTTACTGAAAAATCAACCTTTCAAAATTTATTGGAAATTTGTTTTATTTAAAATATGGGGATGGCTTGAAAATGATAACTATTATTGGGAAAATAATAGTTTATTCAATGTTTAGGTTTTGGTCCGAATTCTAGGGATTCATCCGGTAAGGCCTTTAATATAGGGATGCGTATAGAGGAATTTGACTCCGAGACTTTCTGTTCATAACTTATAGCACTCAACCACTTTAGCTAGCCTAAGGAACTAGATTATGTATTTTTAAAAAATGTGTGTATAAATTTAATGTTCTTTCTAGATGATAGTGATAATGTTTATAACAAGTCCATAAATTTGAATTTGAATATTTGTGATCTTCATGATGTTTCTCCTTTCCAATCTGATTTGGGTATTGTGGATTTGGAGTTTTGTAAAAAAATTAGCAGTCAATTGATCAGTGCAGTGCAGAGACCTGTTACCACATCTTGAGGAATTAAAACCCAACAAATCATATATTATTTGTACGATACGGTTCATGTAATCTGACTCTTATAGTGATTCCATCTTATAAATGTGTAAAATGATTGTAAAACTTTTTTGCAAATGTGTACTAATAATATTCAGTGTGGAGGCAAAGGTTCAACTAATGAATTTGTAATGGATTAAGATTATGTTGTGGATGATATGTTTAGGAGAATTACGATGAAATTATTTTCATGATGTGTTTATGCATCTAAAATCAAGTACAAAGGAAATATATAATAATATAATAATACTCAAGTACAAAGGAAATATATAATAATATAATAATACTCAAGAGTTGTTGAAGAAGCGACAAAAAGAGATTCTGATATCACAATAGACAAGATAAAAAGGGTGCATATGTGATTCGACTTTTTTACTCATCTTTTGGGAAGTATACCTTTTTGTCCATGCTTTATTACAAGCTTTTACATGAATCTTTAATTTGCGTGTCCAAGTGCAAGCTGTCATCTTTGGGAAGAGAGTAGATCTCATGCAAAAATATGTTTTTTTATGTTTTATAATTTACTCAGTATGTGTAATTTTTTTTATAATGAATGAATTTGTGTAAAAAACCATGATTATTTTAGCTTTGTAATGGTAATAAAATCACAAAGATTTATGAATGAACTGGTGTGAAACCATGATTATTTTATCTTTGTAATGGTGTAAGAAAATCATATAGACTTGTGGTTAGTCAAATCATGTAGAAGCTGGAGAATCTATGGGGAAATTGGATGGTTTTGAGGAAAAACCATAATTGGAATTCACAATTGCAGAAGAAAATAACATTAAACGTGCAACCTTATTGTTGCCACTAATTGACTATTTTAGAGTTGTGTATTTTCTCCTTCGTTATTCTTAGAGGGCAATCAATAATTTCTTTTTTTTTGTCTTCATTGAAGAGCATTGAAAGGGAAGGATATCCTTGAATCACTGTTGAGTAGAGAAAAGAGAGGTCTTCCTTATGTTGTGTAGGATAGTGAAAGATAGTACAATGGTTAATTCATTGCTAGATGTTGGTGTGTCATGTAATGAGCTGAGAGCAATGGGTTACACTTAGTGAGATTAGAGTCTTGTAGGAGCTTCCTTTGCATCGGTGGTATCATGCTTTGATGTGGTGGTGAAATCGATTAGTTGATTTCTATTGATGGGAAATGAATCACTGCTTAGTAACAGTTGTTGGGCAATGCATAACAACTTAGTAACCGATTTGGTGGACATCATTTAAATTACAAATAAGTATTCATATTTGTCTTGTGTAGAATGCTTTCTATTTGTAATTTATTGTGTGATTCCACAAGTTAATCTATAAATGATATATATTTATGATTGGATATGTGGATGAGTTTTATTAATAATCTTTACTTATTTGTCTTGTGTAGAATGCTTTCTATTTGTAATTTATTGTGTGATTCCACAAGTTAATCTATAAATGATATATATTTATGATTGGATATGTGGATGAGTTTTATTAATAATCTCATATGAGCCATGCATATAGAAAAGTCTCTTTGAGCAATCATTAGATATTATTGTCCACACATGTCAAATTCTGTAGAGTTTCTTTATATCGTGAATGATGCAGTGAAGAGAATACACACCATTGGATCCCACTTTGTTGTAGGGTGCTTATAGGGCGTTGAAACTCTTTGGCTAGAGCTCTATGCATCTTGTGGCATAGTCATAAATGTCGCGACAATGGATATAGATGTTGTATCCAAGGGCATTTCATATCCAATAGTGTCTATGCCCTCCACTGTGACTTTTATGACTCGACGTCAAGGTGCATAGAATTCTAGCTTTTTGAAATATTTATGACTATGTCGTGGGGTGTACATAGACCACTAAACCATAATTTACTATTCATACTAAAGCTAATCATCATCTGAAATAAAGATAAGAGGAGGAGTAGAATGCTCGGCACTTGGGCCATCTTGCTGGGCACCTAACAGGTCTCCATGTTCAACCTTGGGATGAAATCGTGAATTTCCAAACAATGATATCGGCGAACAGAATACCGTTCACCGTTTTTAATGGAATGGGCTAAACTCTAGACAATTTTTACCTTTATCGGTGATTTTCGTTGGAATCTGGCGATGGGGAAATTGCTGAAACTGCGATTTGGGTTACTCGAATTGCAATTTTGGTTGTAGAAATGGATTCAACGACCTCGATTACCCTTGGGGCACCCCGATTATGCAATTCTAGCAACCCAAAACTATCATTTAAACAATTTCAGCTGGATTTTCGCTGAAAAAATCACTAAATTCTTAGTAAAAATCCTCAAAAGTTTAGCTTACACCATCTTTAATAATTGGATAGACCATCACTCGATGGATGTCCTTGCCTTCTACCTCGTAGGGGATTAATGAGCTGGGCACGTGGGCATGTCCAAATGATACCCAACGTGGGGATCAACATTAATCATATTAAAATAACATTAAATATTTAAAACAATATTAAATGTTAAGCGCAATAATATAGGACATCGACTTTCAACATTAAATATTTAAAATAATATTAAATGCTAAGCACGATAATATAGGACATCAACTTTCAACATAATTTAAAATAAAGATATTAAATTTTAATAAAGTAGTTGTCAGGTAAGATCTTTTGGAGTTGGTGTTACGATATTTTTGGGAGAAAGGCTAGGTAAAATATCAACATTCAAATTTATTTTTATTAGATAAATTAGTATATTTTTATTAGATAAATTAGTATAAGATGTTTGAGAAGGTATTTATATTACTAATATTTTATTTTAATTAAAATTAAATAAATTAGTATAAGATGTTTGAGAAGGTATTTATATTACTAATATTTTATTTTAATTTAAAGTTTGAATCTAAGACTTTTTCCTATGACTACGAGGCTTTAACCAAAATCTAAAAATATTATTAGATGACAATAAATTTTAGTATACAATGTTTAAAAGGTTCTTTCTATTAATATTTTAATATTCTATTTCATGTTATTAAGACTTTTTCCAATGTTTTTAATTTATGTTATTAATACTTTTTCCTATGTTTTTTTATTTGATGTTATTAATACTTTTTCCTATGAATACGAGGCTTTAACCAAAATCTAAAAATAACATTAAATTTTAGTATTAGATGACAATAAATTTTAGTATAAAACGTTTGAATAGTTCTTGCTATTAACATTTTATTTCATGTTATGAAGACTTTTTCCTATATTTTTAATTTCGTGTTATCAAAACTTTTCCTTGTTTTTTTATTTCATGTTATTAAGACATTTTTCGAAATCTAAAAATAACATTTGTATAATATGACAATAAATTTGAGTATAAAATGTTGAAAAGTTCATGTTATCATTTGTATAATATGACAATAAATTTGAGTATAATTTCATGTTAATAAGACTTTTCCCTGTTTTTTTATTTCATGTTATTAAGACTTTTTCAGCTTTAACCGAAATCTAAAAATAACATTTGTATGATATGACAATAAATTTGAGTATAAAATGTTTGAAAAGTTCATGTTATCATTATTTTATTTTAATTTAAAGTTTAATTTTAACACTTTTTCAATGAATAGGTATTTCTCGTTATTTCAAGGATGATATTTAGGATAAACAATATTTTCATCTAGTATCTGATCGTCCTAGCTTAATGGATTAGGAGTATTGTATTTGAATGTAAGATTCAATGCTGTTACAACATTATATTTATTATAAGCTCAACAAGTCATTTACAAGAATAGAACTTGGGTGAGAGGAGAATACTCCATCGCACAACCGCTTGAGCTAGAGCTAGACCCAATTGACAAGTTCAACTTAAAGTTGGAACTCAAGACATTTTCTTTATGAATATAAATCTTTAACCAAAACCTCAAATCACAGTTTTCAATAACATATCTATACCATTAATTTTCTATTTATATGAATCATATTACAATGATCTAGCAAGGGCACTTGGGAATTGAAACTAGTATTTTATTTATGGATATCAGTCTTTAACCAAACAATAGAGCATATTGTCTCATAAAATATTGACAACATCAATATTTATTCCTATTAATTGTCACAATCTAGCATTGCTACTTGGAGGTTGGACTCACAAAACACCCCCTAACTTGCTTAAGAGGTGAGTCAATGTCAACTTTAGAATAAAGAACAATTGAGGGTTTTAGAAGGCATTGTTCACTAAGAAAAAAAACATATTGTATTACACATAAGAAATGCTATCTATTGTTTGATTGCTTAGTTAAGTCGGGGCGGTGATATTTGTTCTAGTGTAGAGGTTGTGCATAGTGATGGATAGATTTCCTAACCCTAGCACTATTGAATTTTTGCCAATAAAAGTACTGATTAAGTAGTAATAAAATTAATTCAAGAGCATTCAAGTTAAAATGAAGAGTAGAGAAGATTTTATAATCATAAAATCTATTCAAAGACACCATAAGACATGCATATATGATTGTTGTTTCACACATTCGCATCAACACAATACATTCCAAATAGGAGGAGGTGTTGGAACATTAAACTTTTCTAATTCATCACACCTATGGACCTTTTGGAGACTTTCAAATGACAATTGACTTGGAGGTCGAATAAGATTACCGCAAGGTAAACACCTTAGACCATTGAAGGTTTTGTGTACGTTTTAATGGATACTAATTATAATTAAAAAAATTGGGCAGCCAAAGGTTATAGCAGAAAGTTTTTTTAATTGTGTGCTATTATTAAAATGGTGCACTAGTGCATTTCACATACACATGCATTGATGTGTTTCACAAACACACATCGGCACATACAATTTAAATGCGATACACCAATGCATTTCATTTATATAACCCTCAACGCATGATTATAATTCATAGAACTAGTTATTTTCCTTCCATTTAAGGAATTTATGTGTTTAATTGTATGATATCATTGGCGTGTACAATTTAAATGTGATGAACTGGTGTTTTCCATTTATATAACTTCTTGGCGCATTATGTATGTATAATAACATTGGTGCATTCTCTACGTATCATAGAAATGGTGCATAACATTTAAACATGATTAATATCACGGGGGTTATAATTATAGGTAATGCACCAGTTCCGATGGTGATCAAATGCGCACCAGTGCCGATGGTGCACAAATATGCATTGGTGACTATTTTATTATGCGCACTGCATTGTCACATAAATTGAATGATATTTTTGGATGTCAGTGCGTTTTTAATAGGTAACATCACCGATGCTATTATATATATAGCATCGAGGTGTATTATTGTTTGAGCACTAATATTCAATGCATTTATAATAAATACAAGCATCAGTGCATATTGATTCACACTATCAAAATCACCGTTCATGAATAATCATCATAAAATCAAATAATTTTTATAATAATATTGATATTTGAATTTGAATTATTGTGTTTCAATATAATAATTATATTAATGTGTTGTATCATCAAATTACATACCTATTCATTGTAATATATAATCATACATATATAACATTCATAAATTTAATCAACAATGTAACATTTTATGACAATAGACAATGTAATTGTTAAGAACCCATGTCAACCCTTCACTTTACTTTGTTAGTATATTGTTGTTGGATGCATATGCTTTGTAAGTCGTCCCGTAGTATTATATGTTCCATGGTATTGATCCATAGTTTGTATTATCCCATAGTATTATATGTTCCATGGTATTGATCCATAGTATTGGACGCATATGCTTTGTAAGACGTCCCGTAGTATTATATGTTCCATGGTATTGATCCATAGTATTGGCGCATAGAATTAGTATATAAGTTTGTGTCTAGGCTAATGAAGACACCGAGAAGTTATTTGTATTGAGCTTGCTCAAAGGAGGTTTCCCCCTCGAAGTGGCCCGCGATCAATAAATCTATTCTGATTTCTGTTATTTCTGATATCTCGTGCATTTTCATTAATTAATTGTTGCACGTTCCTCACATCTGGTATCAGAGCACTTTCTTGGGCTCGTTGGGTGGAATTCCTGCCAATTTTTTTTTTTCACATCTGTTGTAGGTTCGGATCCGGGAATAATCCCTATCTGCTTAACTGTGGGAGGTACTTGGGCATAAGCCCTAAAACTCATTGTGAGGAGTACCACAGGAACCTCAAAGTAGCTGGCCATTGAGAGGACCTACCAGGGAAAAGGGCAACAACCCCTACCTGATTGATTAGTTCCCACTCGTGAGGTAAAGCAAGAGCTGTTGTTTGTGGCAAAGTGGTTATCAGTTTTACCTGAGTTGTGGAGTGAGGGGTACTGCCCCAATACGCAAGTCGTTAGACAGCATTGGAGGCCGAGTGAATACCCTGAACCTTTAAGAAGTCGTGCATACCTGGGGTCCATATCTATTGACAGCTGATAAATCGCAAATTATGTCAAAACTCGAAAATTTCTGAAAAATTTAAATTTTTTTAAGATAGCAATAAATGTTATTAAATGCATTCCTTGATCTGTTTGATTTCGTTAAGGGATCACAACTATGTCTGAATAATTTGTCATTGTACTTAAATTTTTAATGTGAGTCTTATTTATTGTTACTGATGGTTTTTCTGTTTTCAACCATAAGGGGGAGTTGTCATCGCAGACTGGGCTTACTTAGCTTCCGAGCTAATGCATCCAATTGTCTTTCATTTACAGGTATACAGGTAAAGTACGGGTCACTGCAAATAATTTTTAAAGCATTATAATTTCTTTAACTGTACCAAAATGTCCAGTACAAGTCTAAACATGCGATACAGGTTGTCAAGTGTGAAAAGGTAGAAGTTCCTTCCTGTAATATTCATGTATTCTTACTGATAGAAAGTTGACCATTTTTTCATGAGAATAAGATAGATATTATTCTTTATCAGAATGTCTTAAGTACCACCATGGAGTATTGTTCTTTGGTATTATTATTGTGTTGCAATAATATCTCTTATCTAGCATCATGTAATGTCACGAGGAATATGGAAATCAAACCATTTTGTTTATCTGTTGTTACTGTGTGATTTACAATTACACTTTCAAGGATCTAGAAATTTTCAATGTATAATTTACTTATTACTTGCACTGTATAATAATCTATCAGTTCGTATCTTCTCATGATACTCCTTTAGGGTTTGCTTTGATTGCACCACTATTCCTATTTCTGGAATAATAATAATCAAGCCTTTCAGCTATTTTAAGTGACAATGATATAGTAGAATTGCAACTTATAATACTTGTCTTCATCTTAATATTTTGTAGGTTCATAGATTTTGATGTACCCCTTGCCGCTTCTTATGAGGCTAGGTTTAAGACGTAATTATTGTTACACTGTTCTATGCCATTTCAAACTTACATTACCTACCTACTCAAAATAACCTTTATAAAGTCACTCACTCCCTCTATGTCTAGAATAATACATGACTGAGTTTCGATCAACGCCCATGTTGCATGAATTGCTGAGTCAAGGTTTAATCTACAAAAGAAAAATAGAGACTCAAAGATATTATCTAATGTCTTGATTGTTTAAAAGATGACCTAGGAACTATGTCAAGTTAAATCTTTTAATGATTCCATGCAATTAAATCCATTACTCATGCTTTAATATTTTATTGACAAAACAATGGGGTAATCCCTCGGAATCTTTGATATCAATGACATACGTATGATTGTAATGTTTGTATGGCAGGTATTGTTATACACTATGCGGATTATATAGCATTGTGTTCATTGTGTAAATGATAGCAATTCTAAGTGTGGTATCACGACTTTAAAGGAAATGTACCCATGCTATGATTGTAGTTCATCCACTGCGATTTTAATTGAACGTAGAAAATGATTGGAAACACAATAAACTATGGAACTTCGACCCACAGCATGCAAAGATTAAAAGGCTACGTGTATTTTCCTCCGCCAAGTGTTGAAGGTATTTAAGTGTTGTCTCAACCCTAAACTCGTCATTTTTCCATTGCCTTCGGACTTTTTCCTTCTGTGGAAACCCTCCTATCCGAATCCGAACCCTACTGAGATGTCAAGAGCACAGCTCTTCTGCAATCTTTGAATCCTTCGTGCTTATTCACCTCGTTACAAGAGAATCAATGTGTTTTTGTTAATGGCGACTGTGGTTGGGTAAAATCCCAGGGTTTTATCCTTTTCATGTCAAAGTTTATCCCTGTCTTTGCATTGCCATTACTCTTGGCTAGGTCCTGCTGAAGTTTTCAATGTAGTAGCTGTCTTATTTCTGCCAATTCGTGGCATTTGTTGTCGAGGATTGGAGTTCTTACACTTCCTTTGCTACAATTAACATGCTGAATACAGTGTTTAATCTGCTCCCCGAAAATGGTAAGTTACAGGACTTCACCCTTATTTTTATAGTTTAAAGATTTGGATTTTATATAACCGCGTTTATTAACTAGTACCGAATTGTGAATGCAGGACCTGTTTGCTCGCGATGGTGTACAGGGCGCTTCCCTCAATTCGGTGGGCTTCTCTGGGTAATCCTGGTCGATAGCCATGGCATTCCTTCTTGTTGGTTGTAGGTTTTAGGGTCTGTGTTGCATGAAGGGATATAGGGTTTACAGAAGCATTTGTTATGTGTTGTAATGAAAAGTTAAGGGCTTAGATCCCGGGTCGTATAGAATGTTACGGCCATGGTTCAAATTGAAATTCTAGTTTTTGTTTTTGTGTTGATAACTCCTGTGGAGGGATTATTGTAAAGACTTTGGAGCCGGCCTGTAGATGACATTATGGCCTTGTAGTTTTTAATACTGGGCTCAAACAATTGCACTCAGGGTTTGTTAATACGTTTTTAGATATTAGAATTACCTGTATAAACGAGTTTTGTTGAAACCTTGTATGAGTTTCTCCTGTATGATTTAACTGGTGTTTAATGCATAAGTTTGTGATTTCTAAGCTCTTTTAGATGCTTATATTAGGTATTTAAACTGCTGCCGTAGGTAAAACTTGTTGTCTGCAAACCTTGTGTTTATTTTTAAAAGAAAACGAAAGCAGAAAGGATAGGGTTCCACACGACCTCCACCGTCGTGGATGGTTTTTTTGTGATTGTGAAAATTATAATATGAATAAAAAGAACTCGATACTGAGTTCGGGATAAGGATTTGCTGTTTCGGTGTTTTGTTTTTAATAGTTAATGCTATCGTCATGATTTTCCTCTGTTGATAGTCATGAAACAAATGAAAGGTAATGTAATGCTAAAGGAGCTCAACAATGAGCAAAAACTACCGTTCTGAGTGTTTGAGTCTTGTTGTGGATTTAATATCCAGGTTTGCCTCTGCTGCTAACTTCTAAATGTCAAAAAATTGGACCAAAAAGGGTTTGAGTGAACACACCTTCGTATTTTGGTTTAGTTACTTGTTAAATTTTGTAATTAGACTCTGTCAAGTAAGTGAGTCAAATGGAAGTTAATAATACCTTGAATGAGCTCGATGCCGAGCCTAAGAGGTTCCTGCTAAACCTTTTGTTTTATTTATAAAATTCTCAGTTAGGGTTTAATGAGAGGATTGTAATGTAACGTTTTGTTGAAATAAACAAGTAGGATTTTGTGAAGAAAAGGAAACTAGACACTGAGCTGTAAAAACTGTTCTATCTGTTTTGTTTGGTTTATGTTTTCTCTGCTAAATAAATTTTCATTGTTAAAACAGTGGAATGATTAGTTTCCATTTAACTCCTTAGTCGTGATGTCATCTATTGTTGTGTTTTAATATTCTTTCGTGATAGAGAGCTTAGAGTAAGATATTATGGTGATGTTTAACTTGGCAACAGAGTTCTGTAGGGTTTCTGCACAATCGTTTTGTTTGATAATAACTGAATGAAGAAAAGTTAACTAGGTTTTCGTGTAATAATTTGTTAACTCTTGACTGGGGTTTGCACCCTGAGATAGAGATTTTATTTGTGCTTACAACATCTCCTATAAGGTCTATCGACCTAGATATGATTTGTTATAATATCTATGTTTAAGTTTACTGTTTGTCTCTTATGACTGTATAATAAATTTTTATAATATACAGAGTACAATACTTGATATGCTGCCCCTATTTGTCTGTTCAAAAATATAAATAAACTAGTTTTACAATTATAACTTATACATCATTACATAAAGTATGAATAGTTTTTCCGTATAGATTATAAATACATTAATATAAATAAAACAGAGATTAAATCATACTAACAATATAGAAGACACAGTAACTTTTAACAATCTTACTTTTGATATTCTAGGATATTCGAACTACTAATTAATTAAATACTACTTAGACATATTAACAATAAATGCAGCATACATTCATTCATCCTTAAAGAACATAGAGGAGTAATTAGCAGAACCTGTCTTGATTTGTGGACAACAACAACAATGGGAGGATGTTCCTCCGTACCAACTCCTGGAGAGTGCCCAGACAGCACTTCTCATGACCCTCGAGCTTGCTCTGGTCTCCTTGGCTGGAACTAGGTGCAGCAAAACAATTCACTCATCCAAACAGCTAAACTGGAACCAAGTTACTGCAGCATCCCATATCAAAACACTCCCTTACTGTATTTTCCCTCTTCCTCAATGGGACTCCTGAATAGCATTCACTTGAATGTATTCTCCCTCCAGAACAATGTTGAACCCCCAGCTCAGTTCATTGAGTACGATTTAAAAGATTTCCTAGGTATTTGTTGGGTTAACTGTCATTTATGAGCCACCTGCTCAGATTCCACTTTCTTGGGGAATCATGACCCCAAAATATAGGGAAGTTGCCACCTGCAACTTAGGAAGTGTTTGAGGATGCTGCCACTTGTATTTTGCCTTTCCACCTAGTTCCACCCACCAGTTAGACCAGTAACCTCTTTTAACAGCTCTCCCATGCTGTTGTCTCCATAATTTATTTATTAATAATAAAATATTCAGAATTACATTCCATTTCTAGTGACTCTGCTGAGTCATCAATTTCTACTAAGCATTAAATTTAACATAATGTCTTAGAAATATGATAAAATAATTACATTATTTTCACAAAATTGGGGTATGTGACATACACACCCCCTTAAAATGTAACATCGTCCTCGATGTTACTTATTCTTCATCCTCAGCCACCTGCTGGAATAGATTTGGGTATGCTTCCCGCATCTTACTTTCCAGTTCCCAGGTAGCTTCTTCAGGACTAAGGTGCTTCCATTGCACCTTCAGCTGTCCAATGGTGCGGTTCCGCAGAGTAATTTCCCTCCTCCCGAGGATACAATCCGGTTCCACCAGTACTTCCCCTTCTGGTTCTACCTGTACAATGTTCCAGTCAATAACATGAGTAGCATCATGAACATACTTTTTCAGAACAGAAATATGAAACACATTGTGTACTTTTAAATTAGGTGGTAATGCTAGCTAATAAGCAACTTGACCGATTCTAGACAAAATTTCAAACGGACCACAGTAACGTGGCGCTAATTTTGCACAACTTCCCAGTCTTAGGGAGCTCTTCTTTGGCCTTACCTTGATGAACACATGTTCACCTACTTGGAACTCTTTAGGAGTTCTTTTCAAATCTGCTTGGATCTTTTGCCGATCCTGGGCAATCTTCAAATTTACCTGCACTTGTTTCACAATCTGTTCCATCTCTTTTAATAAATCAGGTCTTAACACTAATCTATCTACTGGATTACTCCAAGAGATAGGAGTGTTACATTTACGTCCATACAGAATTTCAAAAGGACTAAACTTAGCGGACGATTGATAGCTGTTATTGTATGCAAATTCTGCTAAATGTAAATAATCCTCCCACTTACCTGGTTGATCTTTAACATACATTCTCAACAGATCTTCCAATACCTGATTAACTCTTTCAGTTTGTCCGTCCGTCTGAGGGTGGAAGGAAGTGCTGAAATTCAGTGTGGTGTTTAATCCTTTAAACAAGGATCTCCAGAAATTCCTTGTGAATTTAGGATCCCTGTTTGATATAATAACTTTTGGAACACCATGTAATCGAAAAATCTGTTTCAGAAAAATATCAGCTATGTTTGCAGCCTTGTAAGTGGTTTTAACAGGAATAAAGTGTGCCGATTTACTTAATTTATCTACTACCACCATAATTGAATCATTCTGATGCTGATTTTTGGGTAATCCCGTAATGAAATCTAAGCTGATTATTTCCCACTTCCAGCTGGGAATAGGTAAAGGTTGCAACAACCCAGCTGGATGTTGGTGTTCTGTTTTCACTTGTTGGCAGTCCAAACATCTAGCTATATACTCAGCTGTTTCAGATTTCATATTAGGCCAAAAATATTCTTTTCTCAACATGGTGACAGTCTTCTGGTAGCCTGGATGCCCTGAGTAAGGGGTTTTATGAACTTCGTCCAGAATTAACAGTTTAACTTTAGGTACTTTTGGAACATACAGCCTGTCCTTAAACAATAAAAATCCCTCTTTTTTTAGGCTATAACCCTTTATTAAACTTTCTGTAGGTTCATCTTTAGCTGTAACTTGTAACTTTTGATAATTTTCATCTGATTTTATCCCTTCAGCCAACAGTTCATTCAAATCGGAGGTATAAGTGCCGCTAGCTGATACAAAATTCAGCCTTGCATTTATGCTCAAAGCATCAACCACCTTATTTTCCTTTCCTTTTATGTGCTGAATTTCGAAATCATATTCACTTAAGAAGGCCAACCACTTGGCTTGTCTTGCATTTAAATTAGGCTAATCTAAAAGGTATTTCAGAACCTTATTATCAGTCATAAGAGTAAATTTTCTGCCTATTAAGTGGTGTCGCCACATCTTTAAAGCATGGATAACAACATCCAATTCCAAATCATAAGTGGCATAATTCTTTTCGTGAATCTTCAGCTTCCTGGACTCATAGGCAATGACATGCCCATCTTGAGTCAACACTCCGCCTAAACCATCATTACAAGCATCGGTGCAGACTACAAAATCCTTATTAGGATCTGCTATTCTTATAATAGGCACGGTTGTTAATAAAGTCTTCAGTTTCTTAAAGCTTTCTTCACACTTCATGTTCCAATCGAACTTCTTGCCTTTCTTTTGCAATGAAGTGATTGGGTTGGCTATTTTTGAAAAGCCTTCAATGAATCTCCGGTAGTAACCGGTAATTCCCATGAAGGACCTAACATCTGTTACGTCTTTTGGTACCGGGCAATCCTCAATTGCCCGGATCTTTTCAGGATCAACTGAAATCCCTTCCCTGGTGACTACATGTCCTAAGTACTGGATTTCATCTTTGAAGAAGTCACACTTACTGAACTTCGCAAAGAGCTGCTGCTCTCGTAGTTCTTGTAAGACTATCCGTAAATGTTCTTTATGCTCCTCTTCATTCTTAGAATAAACTAGAATGTCATCGATGAATACGACAACAAATTTATCTAAGTACTTATGCATTATGTTATTCATTAGGCACATAAAGACGGCTGGGGCATTAGTAAGCCCGAACGGCATTACGACAAATTCGTAATGTCCATATCTCATTCTGAAAGCTGTCTTAAATATATCCTCCTCTTTAATCCTCACTTGATGATAACCCGATCTCAAGTCTATCTTAGAGAACACCGTAGCTCCACGTAGCTGATCAAACAGATCATCTATGCGAGGTAACAGATATCTGTTTTTAATCGTCATTTTGTTCAGTTGACGGTAATCTATGCAAAGTCGCATAGTTCCGTCCTCCTTTTTAACAAAAATTACTGGTGCCCCCGAAGGGGACACACTGGGTCGAATGTAATTCTTATCTATTAACTCCTTTAACTGAGTTTTTAATTCATTAAGCTCTAAAATATTCATACGATACGGAGCTTTTGAACTGGGTACAGCACCTGGTACATGTTCAATTGTAAAGTCCAGTTCTCTTTTGGGAGGTAATCCTGGGATTTCCTCCGAGAAAACATCAATAAATTCATTTACTACAGGGATATCCTCTACTGTCATCTTGCTGCTTTCAGGCCTATCTGTCTCATCTGTAATAGTTACAGCATAGGCTTTGCACCCTTTTCTGACTGCCCTTTTAAGTTGTAAAGCAGAAATCTGCCTGACTACTGTTTTCCTAGGAATACCCCTAATAGTTACAGGCTGTCCATTATTGTTTACACACCTAAAAGTTTTGTCAAAACAGTTTAAAACTAGCTTATGCTGTTCTAACCAGTCCATACCAATAAGCATGTCATACGAGCCAAGTGGCAGAATATTTAATTGAATAGTAGTTTGAAAGTCATTCATATCTAAAGTACATTCTTTAACATAACAATTCACCTTCCTTTTTGCCCCAGTGGCTAGTTGTACTGACCAAGAGTTATCAAATCTTTCAACAGTCAGATTACATTTTTCTACTAGCTGGGGTGAAATATAACTAAGACTAGCACCTGGATCTATTAAAATAGTTACAGGGATTTTGTTAATCATACCTCCTACTTCCACCATGGAAGTTTGATAGTCAGCTTGGCGGTTCTCCAACACTGCGTTGATTCGGGGCATAGTCCCTGCAAAGTCTCCAACAGTCATTTCATCTTGTATGGTGTGAATGTTGCTGTTTGATTTCTTCCGATTTGGGCAAACTGAAGCATAGTGTGGGCCATTGCATTCCCAACACTTGACAGATTCTTTTCGTTCAAAATTCTTAGTGTAGTTTCCGTGATTGTTAGGAACCTCCTTGCTGCCCTTGAAGTTACTGGAATTATTAGCAACTCCATTTTTGCTTCCCTGGAAGTTTTTACCATTAAACAGGGTTCTGTTCTTGTTATTTTTGAAACTTTTCTGGGGTACAAACTCCTTTTTCCTGCACTCAGGCTGATTGCTGTTCTTTTTAGCTTTCCAGCTGGCTATCCCTTCTTTCTTTTTATTCTGTTCATAACAGAAATTAGCCTTTCGCATAGCCTCTTCCAGTGTTTTGGGGTTATCATATTCAATTCTGTCCTTAATATGATATGGCAGGCAGCTAAGAAACCGCTGTATTTTTGTTTTCTCTTCGACAAAATATGACACAGACCTTAACAGACTCAAGAATTTACTGTTTAAGTCCTTCATAGTCATAGATCCTAGCTTCAGTTCATAAAATTCCTTGGCCCTTTCTTCATAGTATTGTTCAGACATAAATTTCTTTTTGAAGTACTTTTTAAAAGTACTCCAATTGACTTCTTTTTCTTTGATCCCCTTGACCCTCTTCAAGTCTTGCCACCATATATCTGCCTTTCCAGAAAGGTTATATATGGCCATTCTTGCCTTCAGCTGATTTGAATAATTGTAGATCTGAAAATATTTTCTCATCCCGGATAACCAGGATTCTGCCTCTTCTCCTGTCTCAGATTCTCCATTGAAAGTTGGGGGTTTTATTTTCTTAAACTCCCCAGAAATCTCTTCATAAGGTCTGTACTTTTTCCTTCTATTATGCAGCTCAGCTTCACTGCTGTCACTAGTAGTGCGATAACTGTGTTGTTCCCTTCTTTCTTCAGATGATGAACTGCTGTCAGATTTAGCTGGTTTCATCCTTTTAGACCCTCTTTGATGACTAGCTTCTTCAGATTCAGCTCTTTTGCTTCTTCCTTCTGTCTGAAATTTTTCTATCAATAATTGATTTAGCTGCTCTTGAGTTTTCAGAATTCTTTCGTTATCCTTCTTGACTGTTTCTATTTCCGTCTTTAAACCTTTTATGGTCTGCATCGGTTCCGAGGAGTGAGAATTTACCTCCTCTGTCACAGGTTCTCTCGACATCTGTCTTGTCGCAGTGTTTGGAGATTCCTCCTCAGCATATTCTCCTAGCTTTTCCATACCTGCCTGTTAAATTCAGAAAAAGAAATTTTTTTTCTGCTTTGTATTTATAAAACAGAAAATACAAGTTAGTACATGATATTTATATATATAAATTTTTCTTCTCATTGGCACTGTTCTGCGGAAACTAGTTGAGCCATATCCAGGCCTAGTGTATGAACCATGCTCTGATACCACATGTCAAAACCTGAAAATTTCCGAAAAATTTAAAATTTTTTAAGATAGCAATAAATGTTATTAAATGCATTCCTTGATCTGTTTGATTTCGTTAAGGGATCACAACTATGTCTGAATAATTTGTCATTGTACTTAAATTTTTAATGTGAGTCTTATTTATTGTTACTGATGGTTTTTCTGTTTTCAACCATAAGGGGGAGTTGTCATCGCAGACTGGGCTTACTTAGCTTCCGAGCTAATGCATCCAATTGTCTTTCATTTACAGGTATACAGGTAAAGTACGGGTCACTGCAAATAATTTTTAAAGCATTATAATTTCTTTAACTGTACCAAAATGTCCAGTACAAGTCTAAACATGCGATACAGGTTGTCAAGTGTGAAAAGGTAGAAGTTCCTTCCTGTAATATTCATGTATTCTTACTGATAGAAAGTTGACCATTTTTTCATGAGAATAAGATAGATATTATTCTTTATCAGAATGTCTTAAGTACCACCATGGAGTATTGTTCTTTGGTATTATTATTGTGTTGCAATAATATCTCTTATCTAGCATCATGTAATGTCACGGGAAATATGGAAATCAAACCATTTTGTTTATCTGTTGTTACTGTGTGATTTACAATTACACTTTCAAGGATCTAGAAATTTTCAATGTATAATTTACTTATTACTTGCACTGTATAATAATCTGTTAGTTCGTATCTTCTCATGATACTCCTTTAGGGTTTGCTTTGATTGCACCACTATTCCTATTTCTGGAATAATAATAATCAAGGCTTTCAGCTATTTTAAGTGACAATGATATAGTAGAATTGCAAGTTATAATACTTGTCTTCATCTTAATATTTTGTAGGTTCATAGATTTTGATGTACCCCTTGCCGCTTCTTATGAGGCTAGGGTTAAGACGTAATTATTGTTACACTGTTCTATGCCATTTCAAACTTACATTACCTACCTACTCAAAATAACCTTTATAAAGTCACTCACTCCCTCTATGTCTAGAATAATACATGACTGAGTTTCGATCATCGCCCATGTTGCATGAATTGCTGAGTCAAGGTTTAATCTACAAAAGAAAAATAGAGACTCAAAGATATTATCTAATGTCTTGATTGTTTAAAAGATGACCTAGGAACTATGTCAAGTTAAATCTTTTAATGATTCCATGCAATTAAATCCATTACTCATGCTTTAATATTTTATTGACAAAACAATGGGGTAATCCCTCGGAATCTTTGATATCAATGACATACGTATGATTGTAATGTTTGTATGGCAGGTATTGTTATACACTATGCGGATTATATAGCATTGTGTTCATTGTGTAAATGATAGCAATTCTAAGTGTGGTATCAGGACTTTAAAGGAAATGTACCCATGCTATGATTGTAGTTCATCCACTGCGATTTTAATTGAACGTAGAAAATGATTGGAAACACAATAAACTATGGAACTTCGACCCACAACATGCAAAGATTAAAAGGCTACGTGTATTTTCCTCCGCCAAGTGTTGAAGGTATTTAAGTGTTGTCTCAACCCTAAACTCGGCATTTTTCCATTGCCTTCGGGCTTTTTCCTTCTGTGGAAACCCTCCTGTCCGAATCCGAACCCTACTGAGATGTCAAGAGCACAGCTCTTTTGCAATCTTTGAATCCTTCGTGCTTCTTCACCTCGTTACAAGAGAATCAATGTGTTTTTGTTAATGGCGACTGTGGTTGGGTAAAATCCCAGGGTTTTATCCTTTTCATGTCAAAGTTTATCCCTGTCTTTGCATTGCCATTACTCTTGGCTAGGTCATGCTGAAGTTTTCAATGTAGTAGCTGTCTTATTTCTGCCAGTTCGTGGCATTTGTTGTCGAGGATTGGAGTTCTTACACTTCCCTTGCTACAATTAACATGCTGAATACAGTGTTTAATCTGCTCCCTGAAAATGGTAAGTTACAGGACTTCACCCTTATCGTTATAGTTTAAAGATTTGGATTTTATATAACCGCATTTATTAACTAGTACCAAATTGTGAATGCAGGACCTGTCTGCTCGCGATGGTGTACAGGGCACTTCCCTCAATTCGGTGGGCTTCTCCGGGTAAGCCTGGTCGATAGCCATGGCATTCCTCCTTGTTGGTTGTAGGTTTTAGGGTCTGTGTTACATGTAGGGATATAGGGTTTACAACAACATTTGTTATGTGTTGTAATCAAAACTTAAGGGCTTAGATCCCGGGTCGTATAGAATGTTACGGCCATGGTTCAAATTGAAATTCTAATTTTTGTTTTTGTGTTGATAAGTCCTGTGGAGGGATTACTGTAAAGACTTTGGAGCCGGCCTGTAGATGACATTATGGCCTCGTAGCTTTTAATACTGGGCTCAAACAATTGCACTCAGGGTTTGTTAATACGTTTTTAGATATTAGAATTACGTGTATAAACGAATTTTGTTGAAACCTTGTATGAGTTTCTCCTGTATGATTTAACTGGTGTTTAATGCATAAGTTTGTGATTTCTAAGCTCTTTTAGATGCTTATATTAGGTATTTAAACTGCTGCCGTAGGTAAAACTTGTTGTCTGCAACCCTTGTGTTTATTTTTAAAAGAAAACGAAAGCAGAAAGGATAGGGTTCCACACGACCTCCACCGTCGTGGATGGTTTTTTTGTGATTGTGAAAATTATAATATGAATAAAAAGAACTTGATACTGAGTTCGGGATAAGGATTTGCTGTTTCGGTGTTTTGTTTTTAATAGTTAATGCTATCGTCATGATTTTCCTCTGTTGATAGTCATGAAACAAACGAAAGGTAATGTAATGCTAAAGGAGCTCGACAATGAGCAAAAACTACCGTTCTGAGTGTTTGAGTCTTGTTGTGGATTTAATATCCAGGTTTGCCTCTCTGCTAACTTCTAAATGTCAAAAACTTGGACTAAAAAGGGTTTGAGTGAACACACCTTCGTATTTTGGTTTAGTTACTTGTTAAATTTTGTAATTAGACTCTGTCAAGTAAGTGAGTCAAATGGAAGTTAATAATACCTATAATGAGCTCGATGCCGAGCCTAAGAGGTTCCTGCTAAACTTTTTGTTTTATTTATAAAATTCTCAGTTAGGGTTTAATGAGAGGATTGTAATGTAACGTTTTGTTGAAATAAACAAGTAGGATTTTGTGAAGAAAAGGAAAATCGACACTGAGCTGTAAAAACTGTTCTATCTATTTTGTTTGGTTTATGTTTTCTCTGCTAAATAAATTTTCATTGTTAAAACAGTGTAATGATCAGTTTCCATTTAACTCCTGAGTCGTGATGTCATCTATTGTTGTGTTTTAATATTCTGTCGTGATAGGGAGCTTAGAGTAAGATATTATGGTGATGTTTAACTTGGCAACAGAGTTCTGTAGGGTTTTTGCACAATCGTTTTTTTTGATAATAATTGAATGAAGAAAAGTTAACTAGGTTTTCGTGTAATAATTTGTTAACTCTTGACTGGGGTTTGCACCCTGAGATAGAGATTTTATTTGTGCTTACAACATCTCCTATAAGGTCTATCGACCTAGATATGATTTGTTATAATATCTATGTTTAAGTTTACTGTTTGTCTCTTATGACTGTATAATAAATTTTTATAATATACAGAGTACAATACTTGATATGCCGCCCCTATTTGTCTGTTCAAAAATATAAATAAACTAGTTTTACAATTATAACTTATACATCATTACATAAAGTATGAATAGTTTTTCCGTATAGATTATAAATACATTAATATAAATAAAACAGAGATTAAATCATACTAACAATATAGAAGACACAGTAACTTTTAACAATCTTACTTTTGATATTCTAGGATATTCGACCTACTAATTAATTAAATACTACTCAGACATATTAACAATAAATGCAGCATACATTCATTCATCCTTAAAGAACATAGAGGAGTAATTAGCAGAACCTGTCTTGATTTGTGGACAACAACAGCAATGGGAGGCTGTTCCTCCCTACCAACTCCTGGAGAGTGCCCAGACAGCACTTCTCAGGACCCCCGAGCTTGCTCTGGTCTCCCTGGCTGGAACTAGGTGCAGCAAAACAATTCACTCAGCCAAACAGCTAAACTGGAACCAAGTTACTGCAGCATCCCATATCAAAACACTCCCTTACTGTATTTTCCCTCTTCCTCAATGGGACTCCTGAATAGCATTCACTTGAATGTATTCTCCCTCCAGAGCAATGTTGAACCCCCAACTCAGTTCATTGAGTACGATTTAAAAGATTGCCTAGGTATTGTTTGGGTTAACTGTCATTTATGAGCCACCTGCTCAGATTCCACTTTCTTGAGGAATCATGACCCCAAAATATAGGGAAGTTGCCACCTGCAACTTAGGAATTGGTTTAGGATGCTGCCACTTGTCTTTTGCCTTTCCACCTAGTTCCACCCACCAGTTAGACCAGTAACCTCTTTTAACAGCTCTCCCATGTTGTTGTCTCCATAATTTATTTATTAATAATAAAATATTCAGAATTACATTCCATTTCTAGTGACTCTGCTAAGTCATCAATTTATACTAAGCATTAAATTTAACATAATGTCTTAGAAATATGATAAAATAATTACATTATTTTCACAAAATTGGGGTATGTGACATACACACCCCCTTAAAATGTAACATCGTCCTCGATGTTACTTATTCTTCATCCTCAGCCACCTGCTGGAATAGATTTGGGTATGCTTCCTGCATCTTACTTTCCAGTTCCCAGGTAGCTTCTTTAGGACTAAGGTGCTTCCATTGCACCTTCAGCTGTCCAATGGTGTGGTTCCGCAGAGTAATTTCCCTCCTCCCGAGGATACAATCCGATTCCACCAGTACTTCCCCTTCTGGTTCTACCTGTACAATGTTCCAGTCAATAACATGAGTAGCATCATGAACATACTTTTTCAGAACAGAAATATGAAAAACATTGTGTACTTTTAAATTAGGTGGTAATGCTAGCTAATAAGCAACTTGACCGATTCTAGATAAAATTTCAAACGGACCACAGTAACGTGGCGCTAATTTTGCACAACTTCCCAGTCTTAGGGAGCTCTTCTTTGGCCTTACCTTGATGAACACATGTTCACCTACTTGGAACTCTTTAGGAGTTCTTTTCAAATTTGCTTGGCTCTTTTGCCGATCCTGGGCAATCTTCAAATTTACCTACACTTGTTTCACAATCTGTTCCATCTCTTTTAATGAATCAGGTCCTAACACTAATCTATCTACTGGATTACTCCAAGAGATAGGAGTGTTACATTTACGTCCATACAGAATTTCAAAAGGACTAAACTTAGCTGACGATTGATAGCTGTTATTGTATGCAAATTCTGCTAAATGTAAATAATCCTCCCACTTACCTTGTTGATCTTTAACATACATTCTTAACAGATCTTCCAATACCTGATTAACTCTTTCAGTTTGTCCGTCCGTCTAAGGGTGGAAGGAAGTGCTGAAATTCAGTGTGGTGTTTAATCCTTTAAACAAGGATCTCCAGAAATTCCTTGTGAATTTAGGATCCCTGTTTGATATAATAACTTTTGGAACACCATGTAACCGAAAAATCTGTTTCAGAAAAATATCATCTATGTTTGCAGCCTTGTAAGTGGTTTTAACAGGAATAAAGTGTGCCGATTTACTTAATTTATCTACTACCACCATAATTGAATCATTCTGATGCTGATTTTTGGGTAATCCCGTAATGAAATCTAAGCTGATTATTTCCCACTTCCAGTTGGGAATAGGTAAAGGTTGCAACAACCCAGCTGGATGTTGGTGTTCTGTTTTCACTTGTTGGCAGTCCAAACATCTAGCTATATACTCAGCTGTTTCAGATTTCATATTAGTCCAAAAATATTCTTTTCTCAACATGGTGACAGTCTTCTGGTAGCCTGGATGCCCTGAGTAAGGGGTTTTATGAACTTCGTCTAGAATTAACAGTTTAACTTTAGGTACATTTGGAACATACAGCCTGTCCTTAAACAATAAAAATCCCTCTTTGTTTAGGCTATAACCCTTTATTAAACTTTCTGTAGGTTCATCTTTAGCTGTAACTTGTAACTTTTGATCATTTTCATCTGATTTTATCCCTTCAGCCAACTGTTCATTCAAATCGGAGGTATAAGTGCTGCTAGTTGATACAAAATTCAGCCTTGCATTTATGCTCAAAGCATCAACCACCTTATTTTCCTTTCCTTTTATGTGCTGAATTTCGAAATCATATTCACTTAAGAAGGCGAACCACTTGGCTTGTCTTGCATTTAAATTAGGCTGATCTAAAAGGTATTTCAGACCCTTATTATCAGTCATAAGAGTAAATTTTCTGCCTATTAAGTGGTGTCGCCACATCTTTAAAGCATGGATAACAGCAGCCAATTCCAAATCATAAGTGGCATAATTATTTTCGTGAATCTTCAGCTTCCTGGACTCATAGGAAATGACATGCCCATCTTGAGTCAACACTCCGCCTAAACCATCATGACAAGCATCGGTGCAGACTACAAAATCCTTATTAGGATCTGCTATTCTTATAATAGGCGCGGCTGTCAATAAAGTCTTCAGTTTCTTAAAGCTTTCTTCACACTTCATGTTCCAATCGAACTTCTTGCCTTTCTTTTGCAATGAAGTGATTGGGTTGGCTATTTTTGAAAAGCCTTCGATGAATCTCCGGTAGTAACCGATAATTCCCATGAAGGACCTAACATCTGTTACGTATTTTGGTACTGGGCAATCCTCAATTGCCCGGATCTTTTCAGGATCAACTGAAATCCCTTCCCTGGTGACTACATGTCCTAAGTACTGGATTTCATCTTTGAAGAAGTCACACTTACTAAACTTCGCAAAGAGCTGCTGCTCTCGTAGTTCTTGTAAGACTATCCGTAAATGTTCTTTATGCTCCTCTTCATTCTTAGAATAAACTAGAATGTCATCGATGAATACGACAACAAATTTATCTAAGTACTTATGCATTATGTTATTCATTAGGCACATAAAGACGGCTGGGGCATTAGTAAGCCCGAACGGCATTACGACAAATTCGTAATGTCCATATCTCGTTCTGAAAGCTGTCTTAAATATATCCTCCTCTTTAATCCTCTCTTGATGATAACCCGATCTCAAGTCTATCTTAGAGAACACCGTAGTTGATCAAACAGATCATCTATGCGAGGTAACGGATATCTGTTTTTAATCGTCATTTTGTTCAGTTGACGGTAATCTATGCAAAGTCACATAGTTCCGTCCTTCTTTTTAACAAAAATTACTGGTGCTCCCCAAGGGGACACACTGGGTCGAATGTAATTCTTATCTATTAACTCCTTTAACTGAGTTTTTAATTCATTAAGCTCTAAAATATTCATACGATACAGAGGTTTTGAACTAGGTACAACACCTGGTACAAGTTCAATTGTAAAGTCTAGTTCTCTTTTGGGAGGTAATCCTGGGATTTCCTCCGGGAAAACATCAATAAATTCATTTACTACAGGGATATCCTCTACTATCATCTTGCTGCCTTCAAGCCTATCTGTCTCATCTGTAATAGTTACAGAATAGGATTTGCACCCTTTTCTGACTGCCCTTTTAAGTTGTAAAGCAGAAATCTGCCTGACTACTGTTTTCCTAGGAATACCCCTAATAGTTACAGGCTGTCCATTATTGTTTACACACCTAAAAGTTTTGTCAAAACAGTTTAAAACTACCTTATGCTGTTCTAACCAGTCCATACCAATAAGCATGTCATACGAGCCAAGTGGCAGAATATTTAATTGAATAGTAGTTTGAAAGTCATTCATATCTAAAGTACATTCTTTAACATAACAATTCACCTTCCTTTTTGCCCCAGTGGCTAGTTGTACTGACCAAGAGTTATCAAATCTTTCAACTGTCAGATTACATTTTTCTACTAGATGGGGTGAAATATAACTAAGACTAGCACCTGGATCTATTAAAATAGTTACAGGGATTTTGTTAATCATACCTCCTACTTCCACCATGGAAGTTTGATAGTCAGCTTGGCGGTTCTCCAACGCTGCGTTGATTCGGGGCATAGTCCCTACAAAGTCTTCAACAGTCATTTCATCTTGTATGGTGTGAATGTTGCTATTTGATTTCTTCCGATTTGGGCAAACTGAAGCATAGTGTGGGCCATTGCATTCCCAACACTTGACAGGTTCTTTTCGTTCAAAATTCTTAGTGTAGTTTCCGTGATTGTTAGGAACCTCCTTGTTGCACTTGAAGTTACTGGAATTATTAGCAACTCCATTTTTGCTTCCCTGGAAGTTTTTACCATTAAACAGGGTTCTGTTCTTGTTATTTTTGAAACTTTTCTGGGGTACAAACTCCTTTTTCCTGTACTCAGGCTGATTGCTGTTCTTTTTAGCTTTCCAGCTGGCTATCCCTTCTTTCTTTTTATTCTGTTCATAACAGAAATTAGCCTTTCGCATAGCCTCTTCCAGTGTTTTGGGGTTATCATATTCAATTCTGTCCTTAATATGATATGGCAGGCAGCTAAGAAACCGCTGTATTTTTGGTTTCTCTTCGACAAAATACGACACATACCTTAACAGACTCAAGAATTTACTGTTTAAGTCCTTCATAGTCATAGATCCTAGCTTCAGTTCATAAAATTCCTTGGCCCTTTCTTCATAGTATTGTTCAGACAGAAATTTCTTTTTGAAGTACCTTTTAAAAGTACTCCAATTGACTTCTTTTTCTTTGATCCCCTTGACCCTCTTCAAGTCTTGCCACCATATATCTGCCTTTCCAGAAAGGTTATATATGGCCATTCTTGCCTTCAACTGATTTCAATAATTGTAGATCTGAAAATATTTTCTCATCCCGGATAACCAGGATTCTGCCTCTTCTCCTGTCTCAGATTCTCCATTGAAAGTTGGGGGTTTTATTTTCTTAAACTCCCCAGAAATCTCTTCATAAGGTCTGTACTTTTTCCTTCTATTATGCAGCTCAGCTTCACTGCTGTCACTTGTAGTGCGATAACTGTGTTGTTCCCTTCTTTCTTCAGATGATGAACTGTTGTCAGATTTAGCTGGTTTCATCCTTTTAGACCCTCTTTGATGACTAGCTTCTTCAGATTCAGCTCTTTTGCTTCTTCCTTCTGTCTGAAATTTTTCTATCAATAATTGATTTAGCTTCTCTTGAGTTTTCAGAATTCTTTCGTTATCCTTCTTGACTGTTTCTATTTCCGTCTTTAAACCTTTTATGGTCTGCATCTGTTCCGAGGAGTGAGCATTTACCTCCTCTGTCACAGGTTCTCTCGACATCTGTCTTGTCGCAGTGTTTGGAGATTCCTCCTTAGCATATTCTCCTAGCTTTTCCATACCTGCCTGTTAAATTCAGAAAAAGCAAATTTTTTTCTGCTCTGTATTTATAAAACAGAAAATACAAGTTAGTACATGATATTTATATATATAAATTTTTCTTCTCATTGGCACTGTTCTGCGGAAACTAGTTGAGCCATATCCAGGCCTAGTGTATGAACCATGCTCTGATACCACATGTCAAAACCCGAAAATTTCCAAAAAATTTAAATTTTTTTAAGATAGCAATAAATGTTATTAAATGCTTTCCTTGATCTGTTTGATTTCGTTAAGGGATCAATACTATGTCTGAATAATTTGTCATTGTACTTAAATTTTTAATGTGAGTCTTATTTATTGTTACTGATGGTTTTTCTGTTTTCAACCACAAGGGGGAGTTGTCATCGCAGACTGGGCTTACTTAGCTTCCGAGCTAATGCATCCAATTGTCTTTCATTTACAGGTATACAGGTAAAGTACGGGTCACTGCAAATAATTTTTAAAGCATTATAATTTCTTTAACTGTACCAAAATGTCCAGTACAAGTCTAAACATGCGATACAGGTTGTCAAGTGTGAAAAGGTAGAAGTTCCTTCCTGTAATATTCATGTATTCTTATTGATAGAAAGTTGACCATTTTTTCATGAGAATAAGATAGATATTATTCTTTATCAGAATGTCTTAAGTACCACCATGGAGTATTGTTCTTTGGTATTATTATTGTGTTGCAATAATATCTCTTATCTAGCATCATGTAATGTCATGGGAAATATGGAAATCAAACCATTTTGTTTATCTGTTGTTACTGTGTGATTTACAATTACACTTTCAAGGATCTAGAAATTTTCAATGTATAATTTACTTATTACTTGCACTATATAATAATCTGTCAATTCGTATCTTCTCATGATACTCCTTTAGGGTTTGCTTTGATTGCACCACTATTCCTATTTCTGGAATAATAATAATCAAGGCTTTCAGCTATTTTAAGTGACAATGATATAGTATAATTGCAAGTTATAATACTTGTCTTCATCTTAATATTTTGTAGGTTCATAGATTTTGATGCACCCCTTGCCGCTTCTTATGAGGCTAGGGTTAAGACGTAATTATTGTTACACTGTTCTATGCCATTTCAAACTTACATTACCTACCTACTCAAAATAACCTTTATAAAGTCACTCACTCCCTCTATGTCTAGAATAATACATGACTGAGTTGCGATCAATGCCCATGTTGCATGAATTGCTGAGTCAAGGTTTAATCTACAAAAGAAAAATAGATACTCAAAGATATTATCTAATGTCTTGATTGTTTAAAAGATGACCTAGGAACTATGTCAAGTTAAATCTTTTAATGATTCCATGCAATTAAATCCATTACTCATGCTTTAATATTTTATTGACAAAACAATGGGGTAATCCCTCGGAATCTTTGATATCAATGACATACGTATGATTGTAATGTCTGTATGGCAGGTATTGTTATAAACTATGCGGATTCTATAGCATTGTGTTCATTGTGTAAATGATAGCAATTCTAAGTGTGGTATCACGACTTTAAAGGAAAGGTACCCATGCTATGATTGTAGTTCATCCACTGCGATTTTAATTGAACGTAGAAAATGATTGGAAACACAATAGACTATGGAACTTCGACCCACGGCATGCAAAGATTAAAAGACTACGTGTATTTTCCTCCGCCAAGTGTTGAAGGTATTTAAGTGTTGTATCAACCCTAAACTCGGCATTTTTCCATTGCCTTCGGGCTTTGTCCTTTTGTGGAAACCCTCCTGTCCGAATCCGATCCCTACTGAGATGTCAAGAGCACAGCTCTTCTGCAATCTTTGAATCCTTCGTGCTTATTCACCTCGTTACAAGAGAATCAATGTGTTTTTGTTAATGGCGACTGTGGTTGGGTAAAATCCCAAGGTTTTATCCTTTTCATGTCAAAGTTTATCCCTGTCTTTGCATTGCCATTACTCTTGGCTAGGTCCTGCTAAAGTTTTCAATGTAGTAACTATCTTATTTCTGCTAGTTCGTGGCATTTGTTGTCGAGAATTGGAGTTCTTACACTTCCCTTGCTACAATTAACATGCTGAATACTGTGTTTAATCTGCTCCCCGAAAATGGTAAGTTACAGGACTTCACCCTTATCGTTATAGTTTAAAGATTTGTATTTTATATGACCACGTTTATTAACTAGTACCAAATTGTGAATGCAGGACCTGTCTGCTCGCGATGGTGTACAGGGCGCTTCCCTCAATTCGGTGGGCTTCTCCGGGTAAGCCTGGTCGATAGCCATGGCATTCCTCCTTGTTGGTTGTAGGTTTTAGGGTCTGTGTTGCATGAAGGGATATAGGGTTTACAGCAGCATTTGTTATGTGTTGTAATGAAAAGTTAAGGGCTTAGATCCCGGGTCGTATAGAATGTTACGGCCATGGTTCAAATTGAAATTCTAGTTTTTGTTTTTGTGTTGATAACTCCTGTGGAGGGATTACTGTAAAGACTTTGGAGCCGACCTGTAGATGACATTATGGCCTCGTAGTTTTTAATACTGGGCTCAAACAATTGCACTCAGGGTTTGTTAATACGTTTTTAGATATTAGAATTACCTTTATAAACGAGTTTTGTTGAAACCTTGTATGAGTTTCTCCTGTATGATTTAACTGGTGTTTAATGCATAAGTTTGTGATTTCTAAGCTCTTTTAGATGCTTATATTAGGTATTTAAACTGCTGCCGTAGGTAAAACTTGTTGTCTGCAACCCTTGTGTTTATTTTTAAAAGAAAACGAAAGCAGAAAGGATAGGGTTCCACACGACCTCCACCGTCGTGGATGGTTTTTTTGTGATTGTGAAAATCATAATATGAATAAAAAGAACTCGATACTGAGTTCAGGATAAGGATTTGCTGTTTCGATGTTTTGTTTTTAATAGTTAATGCTATCGTCATGATTTTCCTCTGTTGATAGTCATGAAACAAACGAAAGGTAATGTAATGCTAAAGGAGCTCGACAATGAGCAAAAACTACCGTTCTGAGTGTTTGAGTCTTGTTGTGGATTTAATATCCAGGTTTGCGTCTGCTGCTAACTTCTAAATGTCAAAAACTTGGACTAAAAAGGGTTTGAGTAAACACACCTTCGTATTTTGGTTTAGTTACTTGTTAAATTTTGTAATTAGACTCTGTCAAGTAAGTGAGTCAAATAGAAGTTAATAATACCTTGAATGAGCTCGATGTCGAGCCTAAGAGGTTCCTGCTAAACCTTTTGTTTTATTTATAAAATTCTCAGTTAGGGTTTAATGAGAGGATTGTAATGTAATGTTTTGTTGAAATAAACAAGTAGGATTTTGTGAAGAAAAGGAAACTCGACACTGAGCTGTAAAAACTGTTCTATCTGTTTTGTTTGGTTTATGTTTTCTCTGCTAAATAAATTTTCATTGTTAAAACAGTGGAATGATCAGTTTCCATTTAACTCCTGAGTCGTGATGTCATCTATTGTTGTGTTTTAAGATTCTGTCGTGATAGGGAGCTTAGAGTAAGATATTATGGTGATGTTTAACTTGGCAACAGAGTTCTGTAGGGTTTCTGCACAATCGTTTTGTTTGATAATAACTGAATGAAGAAAAGTTAACTAGGTTTTCGTGTAATAATTTGTTAACTCCTGACTGGGGTTTGCACCCTGAGATAGAGATTTTATTTGTGCTTACAACATCTCCTACAAGGTCTATCAACCTAGATCTGATTTGTTATAATATCTATGTTTAAGTTTACTGTTTGTCTCTTATGACTGTATAATAAATTTTTATAATATACATAGTACAATACTTGATATGCCGCCCCTATTTGTCTGTTCAAAAATATAAATAAACTAGTTTTACAATTATAACTTATACATCATTACATAAAGTATGAATAGTTTTTCCGTATAGATTATAAATACATTAATATAAATAAAACAGAGATTAAATCATACTAACAATATAGAAGACACAGTAACTTTTAACAATCTTACTTCTGATATTCTAGGATATTCGACCTACTAATTAATTAAATACTACTCATACATATTAACAATAAATGCAACATACATTCATTCATCCTTAAAGAACATAGAGGAGTAATTAGCAGAACCTGTCTTGATTTGTGGACAACAATAGCAATGGGAGGCTGTTCCTCCCTACCAACTCCTGGAGAGTGCCCAGACAGCACTTCTCAGAACCCCCGAGCTTGCTCTGGTCTCCCTGGCTGGAACTAGGTGCAACAAAACAATTCACTCAGCCAAACAGCTAAAATGGAACCAAGTTATTGCAGCATCCCATATCAAAACACTCCCTTACTGTATTTTCCCTCTTCCTCAATGGGACTCCTGAATAGCATTCACCTGAATGTATTCTCCCTCCAGAACAATGTTGAACCCCCAGCTCAGTTCATTGAGTACTATTTAAAAGATTGCCTAGGTCTTTGTTGGTTTAACTGTCATTTATGAGCCACCTGCTCAAATTCCACTTTCTTGGGGAATCATGACCCCAAAATATAGGGAAGTTGCCACTTGCAACTTAGGAAGTGTTTGAGGATGCTGCCACTTGTCTTTTGCCTTTCCACCTAGTTCCACCCACCAGTTAGACCAGTAACCTCTTTTAACAGCTCTCCCATGCTGTTGTCTCCATAATTTATTTATTAATAATAAAATATTCAGAATTACATTCCATTTCTAGTGACTCTGCTGAGTCATCAATTTCTACTAAGCATTAAAGTTAACATAATGTCTTAGAAATATGATAAAATAATTACATTATTTTCACAAAATTGGGGTATGTGACAAATTACATCTGTCCAAAATTGTTGCCGATCACTTCTGTGTTGTTACAGATCCATTCCAGAAAGGAGTATAAAATTATGTTTTTTCGCCATATCTCCTTTGTTTTAACTTCGTTTCCCTCGAAACTTCACTAACACCCTTGCAATCCCATTTTTCATATTTCATTATTTAGGAACCTATCTCAAATTCCACTTCCCAAAGCTAGAAACCCCACATTTGTCTATTTTTAGGGTTTTCCATAACTTCTTTGATTTTCACCCAATCACCTTCAAATTTTGCCAAAGTGTTCATTTCCTATTTCTGCTTCTTTGTCACTGTCTGACAAATTTTTCCATTCTTTTACCCCGCTTCTGAAATCCTCATTTTCTGCTTTTCTATCCATTCAAAAGTGTCCAAAACCTAGTCAAACCCCAATTACCCATCAGAGTTTTTCCCAAATCTAAATTTTCCTTTACTAAAATAGTTTCTGTTTTTGTTTTTCTACCCATTAAAAAAAAAAAACCTCTTGGTTATGGTTGTCACCTGCACAGGAGCAAAAACCATGGAGGAAGAACTTGCAACCCTCAAAACCAAACTCCAAGATCTGGATGAAAAATTTCTCAGCCTCCATCTTGAGCATTCAACCATGAAAAATAAACGACAGCCAAAGTCTTCTGCAGACACTGGGTTCTCTTCTTCCGGCAATTTCCGTGGGCTGAAGCTTGATTTTCCTCGCTTTAATGGTAATGATCCGACTGGATGGATCTATTGGGCAGAACAATATTTCAGTCTGCATAATACTTTGATATCAACAAAGTTCCACTTGCATCCTTTCATTTGGAACAGGAAGCCCTTCAATGGTACCGTTGGTACATCAAGGCTCATGAAGAGCCAAAATGGCCAGATTTTTGCTAGCTCCTTTTGCAACGATTTGGTCCTAGTGCTTTTGATGACTTCATAGGAGCACTCACTAAAATTCGCCAAATTGGCAATATGAGAGAGTATCAGACATAATTTGAGAAACTAGCCAATCGCACAGAAGGATTGCCTGATGACTTCTACAGGAGTTGTTTTACCAATGGTCTTAAGGATGCAATCCGATTTGAGGACACAATGTTCTATCCCAACGCAATGATGGAATTCTCGGGGTTGCTAAGTTGGCAGAGGACAAAATCACATCCCAACAATGCTCCAAAACCACTTTTGTTCCCTTCATAAATGTGGGTTCCCAACGACCTCCCATCACGCCAGCTCCTCGACCAAATCCTATCAAGCATTTATCTGAAGCAGATATGTGGGCATGCAGAGAAAAAGGGCTTTGTTATAATTGTGATAAGAAATTCACTCGGGGACATAGATGTGTTGAGCAAAAGCTCTATCTCTTAGATGTGGATTCTCTTCCTGCCTCTAAAATTGTTGAAGAAGCTCTAGATACAATAGATGATCAGGTCGACATTCAGGAGCCTCCTGTTGACCCTTCCTCTCAGGATGACCACCCAGAGATATCTCTCCATGCTTTAGCTGGAGTCACCACCCCCCAAACAATCTGGGTCAGGGGTTACTTCAAGAATCTTCCTCTTACAATACTCATTGATTCTGGTAGCACTCATAACTTCATTGACCCTCATATCTCCAAATAGGCTGATTGTTTTGTCCATCCTTGCTCCAACTTTGAAGTCATGATTGCCAATGGGGGCACCTTACCTTACAAGGGGAAGTGCCGCAATGTGCGTATCTCTATGGGATATTATAACCTACGCTCTAACATGTTTTCCTTGGCCTTAGGCGGATGCGATGTGGTTTTGGGCGCTCAATGGCTAAGCACACTTTTCCCCATCTTATGGGATTTTGCTGAACTTTGGATGCAATTTTCAATCAATGGGAAAACACACATTGACAGGATTACAACCAGGGTCTCAGAGCATCATCAGTTCACATCTAATGGAAAATATCCTTAAGAATAATTCACATGGTTTCATCGCTCAGATCCATTCCATCCAGATGCAACCATCAATAGCCTCCACTACTCCTTTGGATCTACAACAAATTCTGGATAGTTATATAGGTGTCTTTGCTGAACCAGTGGGATTGCCACCTTCAAGGCCAGATGACCATCGTATTTAGATCCTTCCTGGAAGTATTCCTCCCAACATCAGGCCCTATTGCTACCCATTTCACCAAAAAACAAAGATTGAGATGCTTGTTCGGGACTTATTGAAGCAAGGTATTATTCGCCCTATTACTAGTTCCTTTTCTTCACCAGTTCTTCTTGTCCGAAAAAAAATATGGATCATGGTGCCTTTGCATTAACTTCCGAGCACTTAATCACCTCACAATCAAGGATAAGTTTCCAAGTCCTGTTGTTGATGAGCTTCTGGATGAGCTTCATGGTGCTCAATTTTTCTCCAAGTTGGATCTTCGTTTTGGGTATCATCAAATTCAGGTTCATGAGGATGATATCCCTAAAACAATTTCCGCACACATGATGGCCACTATGAGTTTTTGGTCATGCCATTTGGCCTCACTAATGCTCCTTCCACATTCCAGGCATTGATGAATAAAATATTCCGGCCCTACTTGCGGAAATTCATTATGGTCTTCTTTGATGATATCCTCATCTATAGTAAAACATGGGCTGAGCATCTCCACCATCTGGATCTTGTAATGCAACTTTTCTTTGATCATCATCTCCATGCCAAACAGTCTAAATGTGTTTTTGTACAGGACTAAGTAGAGTATCTCGGGCACATTATTTCAACACAAGGGGTTCACGTGGATCCTGCCAAAATAGCTTCCATGAAAAATTGGCCGCATCCTCAGACACTCAAGAGCCTTCATGGTTTTTTGGGATTGACTAGATACTACTGCAAGTTTGTCAAGGATTATGGGAAGATTGCAGCTCCATTAACCGCTCTATTGAAAAATCATGCTTTTACATGGACACATGCTATTGAGTGTGCATTTGAAAAATGAAACAAACTATGTATACTACACCTGTTCTAGCTATGCCCGGTGTTTCCAAGCCCTTCACTATTGAGAGTGATGCTTGCGGCAATGGACTTGGTGCTGTTCTCCTTCAAGATGAACATCCCATTGCGTTCACCAGGAAATCCCTTTCTGGTAAGAATTTAGCTGCTTCTACATATGAAAAGGAAATGATAGCTATTTTGCATGCAGTACAGAAGTGGCGACCATACCTACTAGGGAATCATTTATGCATCAAGATTGATCACCATAGTTTGAAATATTTCCTGGAACAATGGGTATCCTCCCCAGCACAACATAAATGGGTTAGAAAACTCATGGGTTATGACTAGGAGATCACTTACAAGAAGGGTAAGGACAATATTGTGGCAGATTCTCTTTCTCACACATTTGATGACCAAGTTTATCTTTCAACTATTTCTATGCATGTTCCAAATTGGTTGCAATCTGTTCAACAGGGCTATGTCAATGACTCTTCATTATCTCGCATCATACAACGCTTGGCCAACAACCCTTCTGTTGTACCGCATTACTCTTGGGATGGTGCTTCCTTGAGATACAAGGGTCGTTTGGTGCTTCCCTAGAGCACATATATTCAACAGGATGTCTTTTATGAACTCCATGCTTCTCCATCGGCAGGGCACTCTGGGTTCCTCAAAACGTATGAGCGGGCACGACATAACTTCTTTTGGCAAGGAATGAAAAAGGACAATTCAACATATGGTGGCTGAATGTGATACCTTCAAGCATAATAAGGGTGAAACGAAACTCCTTCTAGGATTGCTCGAACCCTTGCCCATCCCTACATGGATTCGGACAGATATTTGTATGGATTTCATTGAAGGGCACCCTAAATCTGGAGGGAAGACAATGATTTTGGTTGTGGTTGACCGCCTCTCCAAATATAGTAATTTTGTGCCCTCAACCATCCCTATATAGCCTCCTCAGTCGCACAAATTTTCCTGGACCAGATCTTTCGTCTTCATGGAATTCCTTATTCCATTGTCTTAGATCGCGATGCAACTTTCACCAGTGATTTTTGGACAGAACTATTTCACCACACTGGCACCAAACTGAAGATGAGTTCAGGGTATCACCCACAAACAGATGGTCAGACTGAAATTACCAATAAATGCTTGGAAAGTTATCTTCGTTGCTTCACCTCCGAACAACAACATCAGTGGGAAAAGTGGCTCCCTCTAGCTGAATGGTGGTACAATACCTCTTACCACAATGCCTCTAAAATGACTCCATATGAAGCAGTCTATGGTCAGGCATCGCCAGTTCTTCTTCCATACAGCCCCAACAATTCACCAGTTCAGGCAGTTGACACGGTCCTTCGAAACTGTGATCAAATTCTTTTCATTTTGCAGGACAATCTTCACATGGCAAGAAATCGAATGAAGCAACAAGCCGATCAACACCATTCTGAGCACACTTTTCAAGTAGGCGATATGGTTTTTCTTCGTCTACAACCTTACAAGCAATCCTCCCTGAAACTCAAAGGGTGTCATAAGCTCGCTCCAAAGTTCTATGGGCCATATAAGATTCATCAGAAGATTGGGTCCATTGCTTATAAATTGGAACTTCCTCCTTCTTCCGGAATTCATCCAGTATTTCATGTCTCTTATCTGAAGAAAGTTATTGGAACCACCATCAAAGGACAAACTATTTTACCAAAACTAGATAATGAAGGATCCATCCTTTTGGAGTCGGAGGACGTCCTCAAAAGGTGCACTCGTCATCTTCTCTCTCAATTTATCACAGAGGCATTAATTTAGTGGCACGGAATGCAACCATAGGATGCTACATGGGAACCACTCCTTCAAGTTCAGCAACAATTTCCACATCTAAAGCTTTGAGGGCAGAGATTTTTCTTGGGGGAGGGGATGTTAGGAACCCATGTCAATCCTTCTCTTTACTTTGTTAGTATATTGTTGTTGGACGCATATTCTTTGTAAGTCGTCTCGTAGTATTATATGTTCCATGGTATTGATCCATAGTTTGTATTATCCCATAGTATTATATGTTCCATGGTATTGATCCATAGTATTGGACGCATATGCTTTGTAAGTCATCCTGTAGTATTATATGTTCCATGGTATTGATCCATAGTATTGGCGCATATAATTAGTATATAAGTTTGCATTGAGGCCAATGAAGTCACCGATAATTTATTTGTATTGAGCTTTCTCAAAGGAGGTTTCCCCCTCGAAGTGGCCCACGATCAATAAATCTATTCCGAGTTCTGTTATTTCTGATATCTTGTGTATTTTGATTAATTAATTGTTGCAGGTTCCTCACAGTAATAGAATAGGAAACCCATTTTATTGTATACGAATAAGAGATCCTTTCCTCATACAAAGTGGGAAAACATAAAGGTCCACAATAATCAAAATGTCAATATGTAATTATTACACTTATTGGTAACTTGCGGTCATCCAATTAGGAAAATATGTCCAGTACATTAAACAAAATGTCTAATTGCACATACATTAATTTCAAAACATACAACTTGCATTAAGATTCAATTATATTGATAATCATTCTTCACTCGAACTATAGCCAATGCTCGAGTTACTTGCATGCCTTATTTCTTCATCACTTGTAGGTGTTATTGTACTTGGGTTATATTACCAAATATTTTGTGGATTAGCTTGATTTTGTCATTCTCTTCATGTTCCATCTACAAACATAGAAATAAACTATAATGAGTATATGTAAATTTATAATATAATGTAAATAAATTATGTGAATTGAAAAACATACCATAGAAAGAATTGATCCATAAATAGTATACATTCTTTCAAACCATATTTCATGTCATTTCTCAACAACTCTTTGGTTGGCTTGTCTCCATACTTTGTTTCTTGAAAGTGTTATACGTTATGACAAATCAAAGATTTAATATAAAGGTTTCTAGTTGTTTAATTAATTATAAAATTAGGGAATTAAAACAACATAGCTACTTACAAATTGCACAATTAACTTTTGATACTCCAACATATACTTACAAACCATACTTAACTCAATGTTAATCAATTCTTCTGATGACTCTTCTTTGTATACTAACACCTATTATAAGACATCCAAGGACGAGTGTAAATTAATTAAAATATAAATATCACAACAAATATGAAACCTTTTGTAAGGAAAACACAAGGACCACAAACTTTGCGATCAACCCTTTAATTTGTTGTCGTCTTGTTTTATATGATGAATGGGTTCCATTTTCTTTTCTGTTTTGCAACAAAACAATTGAAAATCAACATTTCTTGCAAAAATTAAATTCTATGTATATAAAGAAAAAAATGATTACATACATTTGATGCACGTTGTTGTTGAGATGGCTCCTCTTGCAATGCATTTATGTTCATTTCTTTGACAATCTCCTTGTATACCTTTTGGACATCCCCCTCGGCATGTTTAAGATTTCACCATGTTTGTCCTTTGAAATTTTCATAATATTTCTAAAAAATGAAAAGTAATTTTTTTTTAATTGATATGAAAACAAATATAGTCGAAATATTAATTTTGTAAATTTTTGTAGTACTATATACATATTATAAGAAAAGATGTTTGTGAACAATACTTTTCAAACAATTTTTTCTTGTTATTGTATGTTTTTTCTATTGCAAGACTCACATATCTCATAGACAATTTCTCTGTAAACACTTGTTGTAGCTTATATATAAACTGATTCTTGGGATCATTGGATTGATTTTTGTACTATAAGTGGAAAGTACATATATACGTTCTTTCCACTACATCCCTCATATTTTATAAACGAATCCCCCCCTTTCATAACTTCCAGCACCAATCCAAGTGACCTGAGGACCAATTCATCATCATTTACATCATTAATAATTTTTATCTTGTTAGGACGACATTCCATTCCCTTGTTGTCAGTCCCTGTACACCATACAATAATTGTGAAATACATTGTTTGAAACATGTAGGTAACTATTCCTAAGAAGTACATTATTACTGAAAATTCAAAAAAATTGATGTTGATTACCTTTTGATTCACCTAATTCATCTTTTTGCAACATTTCGATCAATGTTTTATGTTCTTTTGAACTCATATTGCAAACAATTTTATCTAGTTTCTTTAAGTTTTTTCTTTGCATGAAACACATCCACCAATACACATCATTTAAACATACATATAAATCAAACATATTAATTTCATACTAAAATTTCAAAAAGCTTGCCTTCTTATATTAATTTTGAGATGTGTTCCCATCATGCTTATTGCAACAAATATTTTTTCTTGAACTTTTATCATACATTTTTTATCAATAACTGCCATTCATGATGAAATAAAGAAACTATGAAATATGTTTTACAAATAAAGTAAATAATTTAAGCTAAATATGTATTTTGGTTTTAAGGCGCACATTATCCAGGAATATGCATTAGTGCATCATATACAATAATACACACTAGTAAAAGTTTGCCAAAATACTAAAAATGTGAATTAAATTTAACCAGTGCAATATACTTTAATAAGAGCATTAGTGCATACATTTTGTATATTTCACACCAGATAACCCGTAATTTCTTGTATACATAAACTTAAAATGATGCATTTGTTAAAAGTACATGGCTGCATTAGACTATAAATTGCCCTTTGAAAACTACAAAAGCGTTTAAAAAAATTATCATCAAGAATAGGTTGTGGTATCCAATGCAATACGTGGTCCCATTGTAATAGATGCCCAACATTCCATATATAAATGCACAAAGTTATTAAATTTCTAGTACTTAATTTTTTTTTTAAACTGTGAAATAGTTGAATCAGAGGGTAAAATCCTAATGCTAAACTTTGCAACCACATAAAAGAGAAATGAAACAACAAGAGAGTTAAGGTTTCTAGCATTGATGGTAACTAAGAAAAGTACCATTTTTTAATTCATCATGAAATGTAATTATGAATAAGAACATAAATAAAGAATGGATTATTTTGAAATAGTTAGGGGAAAAATTTGAGATGAATAGTAAGAATGTACATACCTTGAATTTCTCCTCTGTATAGTTGTATGTGATCCACAATCCCATATTTGATTCTTTAGTAAAATCGAGCCACTCGAAAGTATTCCCTGGTAAATTTCTTTTGCACAAGTCTCCCTTCTAATTTTTGACAAAAGAATAAAAAAAGTGAATAAGTTTTCTTTTATGACTCACTTTAAAAAATGAAATTCCCGCTCATTTTTCTCCTTGATAATTCAGAGAATTGATAAGAAATGTGTGCATCGTCTTGTTTTTATAAATATTTTGTCATCTTGTTTTTATAAATATTTCGTCAATCGGTGGACATAAAAAAACATGCATCATTGTGCTTCATATATAAAAGGCATTGGATATCAATATATGAAAAATGCACCGATTGAATATAAAAGAGTAAAATGCAATTAAAAACCATCGTTATGAAAATTTTGCGGATGTTTTTGTGGAAGTTTCATTTCAATGTGTATCATACATATATGCACTGGTGCATTTATACTGTAGTGTTTTCTATTTTGTCATGAATTGTGGTAATAACATGTGGTCTAAGAAACTGCAAATTGGGGGCATCTAAGGCATCAAAATTCCCCGAGGATCACACTTGGCTTGGGACACACCAACCCTTAACATGGAAGAATTTTAAGTGTCTTCTCCTAGCTATCTCGCGGGACTTGAACTTGGGATTCCATGTAGAAAGAGGCCCATCAAAACCAACAATGTTAGAAGGATTTGAACCTATGCGTTTATATTATTTAAATGCATTAGTGCATTTAAATTTTACAAATGCAATGACTACATTTAAAATTACTTCGACTGTAGTTTTTAATATATAAATTACAATACTTTGTAAAGCGTATATGTTGCTTAAACTCTTACCATATACTTAAGAAATGGTTTCAAAAGACTATTTGAAGTTACATTGTTATATATTTCCCAAATTTCTTTTAAGAATGCAGACACATATTGATTATTAATTTGGTTGAAATGCAGGGAGAAAAAATTATAGATATCAAATTCCCAATTCTTCAAAGTCGAACTCATTCCATGTTGTTCAAAGTTTATCAAGTTATCCCTTACAGTTTGCAGTAGGTTCAAAATTTATTTATACTTTGATTATCTAATTGAATTCATGTTATTTATGCATGTGCATGCGAATAATTATGTGTTGAATTTTAAAGAATCATAATTCGGGAACAAGTGTAGATGCACAAGATATTCTACTAGTCAAAAAATGACGCAATCTTTGTTGAAATATTGTAACTTCTAAGAATATTATATTTGTACTTTATTATTCCGGAGATGTTTCATTCCTCCGTGAAGACCTTATTGTATATCCGGAGATGTTTCATTCCTCCGTGAAGACCTTATTGTATATCCGGAGATGTTTTATTCCTCCGTGGAGAATGTGGTAACTTGGGTTATTAGACTTCCCTAGTGGGGGTCGGCCCTGTATGAGTCATGTGGGTTAAAGGGTTATTAGACCACCCTAGTGGGATCGCCCCTGTCACATTATGTAAAGTGGTTAAGTTGGGGCCGACCTAGTTTGTGTAAAAGTCAGGTCGGAGTTGTGTATAAATAGAGGAGGTGTGTTCCTCATTTAACACACATTCACTCACTTGTGATTAGCGCATAAGTGAGAGAGAGATATGCTATGGAGGAGAAGGAGATCATGGTTGAGGATTAAATCTTTGTATTTTCTGGTCATCTATATTGAGGAAGCTTTGCTGGGTTTTCTACCCCATGAGGGTTTCCCAGGATAAATCTATGTCTCTTGTGTTTATGCTGTGCTTGTTGTTATTTTAGTGATCCTGTATATGCTATTGTTGTGAAATGGAATGTAATGCTGATATTTTATGTCTTAGAATATTGAACCTTAACATGGTATGAGAGCTAGCCTAAAGGAAGGCAATGTATGGCACTTACGACACTTGCTTCACTTGCGACAATTTGAAGGTTAGGGTTTTATATAGAAAAAACCAGTCATTGTGGAACTTTCGCTATAAATCCATTTTGGCGAAGGATCAAGATTTGAAACCTTTACAGGTTGTATATAACATCCCCCTGTACCTTGTGGCCAAAGGACAGACTCTAATTCGTTTTACTTTGTGATTTATGATCAGTACAAGTTAGGGTTTCTGCCTCTTCCATATCTCAGTCATAAACAGGTGACCTAGGAAAAAAGGTCACAACTTGGGCTAGGAAGCTCCAAATAAAATTTTGTAAAAAGTGACAGGTATAGAACGGACTGCAATTGCTCAGGTAAGTTTTTCAGAGGCCGAAGTTGAACCAGTGACATGTGGCATGCCGTACAAGTTCGCTCTCCTGTTTTATCCCATAAACAGGTCACGTTGTGACACTTGGAATAACTCTCTCTCAGAGAATCCAATTGAGGTTAGACCTATGGGGTTGGAAAGATAACAGGTCAGGATACCACAGGACAAATTTTCAAACCCTTTGGATTCATAATTTCAGAGATGCACCAGAAACAATCAGGTGCATATTTCTATCAAAACAGAATTGGATTCTGAGCACCTTCATTCTTGGCTTGTCACTGCTGCGGGAATTTAGGGATTCAGAGAAAGTTGGAATTTTTGGAATAGGAGTCCAAGGCTGAATAATCCTCATCAAAATCAAAATTTAGAGACCAAGATCAAATTTTTTGGTTGGGCAGAAGGCCGGGCTTGATCAAACCCTAGTTCGGGATTTTGATTAGAAAGGTGGAAAATTAGGGCTTCTGCAAAAGTTGGAATTTTTGAAATCTGTGATCACGGCTGGAAGCTCCTCAAAAAAATTGAAGTTTAGAGCAAAAGATTGAACCTTTTGGATAGGCAGAAGACCGGGCTTTATCAAATCCTAGTTCGGCATCCTGTCTAGAAGATTTGAAAGTTTCAAAGGCAATTTTGAGGGGTCAAATTTTGCAGTTTTCAAAATTGAAGTATACCAGCTTGATGAGCTCAGCAAGGCACATATTTCCATCCATTCAGAAGTTTGGAATTCAAAGTTTGAATTTTTAGGGTTTCTATGACAAACCCTAATCCAACTCCAGATCCAGTTTCAACAAATCAAAGTGGATTGGGTTAATCCTAGAAGAGGATGAGTTGGACACCTGCATAAGTGAAGAAGTTCCAGTTCCGGAGGGAGATGAGGCTGAGGCCTTACATAAGAAGACTACAAGAAATCTCGATAGGTACGAATTAAGGAGATACAAGTATGTGTTGAAATCTGTTCATGATTAAGTTTATGATATGTTTGTCTTCATATTATTGAGGTTAGTACAATCTTGATTAATCTTAGAAGTATGAATGCATGTGAATGATAGAGACATTCATTGATTAGGGTTATATGATTGTACTAATACACCTGTGGTGTTGTATGAGGATGATGTTGTCTACTAACAAGATACAGGTACATCAAGAAAGACAAATCAAGATGACATGAAGACAAAAGACTCATCCATAACCTTTGATCACATAGAAGCTCTACTTACGAGGTATGCATGACTTTGTTTTACTATGCTTAACCTATGAGATATGCAGGTTCTAGCACAAGGTCTATAAATCATTGAAGAGAACAAAGAGGATATTGTTTGGGTATGTTAAGACATAACCAAGTTTGATAATCCAGCTATGTTTTCCTATATCAAGTTAGAATCCTACTTTGTTAGGATCTTAGGTAAGTATACCTATGTATGAAATGATCATGACCATACATACTTAAGATTATCATGTTTTGATAGTATTGAGATTATACTAATGAATGTATGTTTGTGTATGAGATCATGAGGATGACACTAGTGCACACTTAAGCATGCATAGTGGTATAGAATGAATAGAAGTTCAAAAGACATAAAGAGATCAAGCGGGAGGCAACCACACAGACATAAAAGATAAGAATTTGAGTTGTTATTTGAATCTCTGAATAAGTTAATGATATTTCTCGTAATAGTTGCATGCGTATTTGTATTCCTAGAATATATCATGCATAGTGCATTGAACATTATACTACTAATATGCATATGATGGGTAAGTTGGACAAACATTCCATTGTTATTTATCTAGAATGAAACCTCTTTGCTGACATGCTGAGAGCTGTGCACGCTCTCGATAGTATGTTCTGGTAGAGATGGAATGCATCTAGATAACCACTGTATGCATACAAGATATGGAAAAGTGTTGTGCCAAAGGTCAAGATAGTTGCATAACTATGTGAATCATATCTATATGCATAATAGGTTATCATTGAAATATCAACATGGTTTGATGATTATGAAGTATTACTAATCATGCAATTAACTTTGATGTGTAGGAAAGATCATGAAGAATGATGAACACCGAACAAGTGATGGATGTTCAACAAGAAGACTTACAAATCAAACATACTATAGAAGGCTCATGGTTAGAAGATTCTCTTAGAAAGAGAAAGAGGATCATGACGAGATGTTTGCTCCAAGTGGCTAGATAAGACCATTCTCTTAATGGTGTAGTTGAAGAAGAAGTGTGAATCGAGAAAAATACCAGAATTCAATTGAAGAAAGCTCTGTACGGGTACCCAGGATCGATAGTCATTTGATGAGCTTAATGATCACCATGGGTGATGCAGATTTCAACCTTTGCTACAAGGTTGAAGATGGTTTCTATATACAGATGACATGGATGCAAGAAGGAACTCACCACAGAGTTCGAATGATCTTGAGGCTCATATCAGTAGACCCATCTGACGGGAGATGGCACAGATAGATATGCAGAAGATCACTCAATGCAGAGTGTGAATGATGTTCAGTCATAGAGGGAGAATTGACAGTTTCTTGACAAGCTTGGGCTTTACCAGAAGTAAAGTTGATCCTAACCTTTACCTTAAGGTTATGGATGATACTATCATTGTATGTGGATGATCTCTTTTTGACAGGGAATGAGAAACAGATCATGGAAAGCAAGAAGAAGCTAGCTACAGAATTTGAGATGAAAGATCTCGGATTGATAAATTACTTCCTAGTATGGCAAGGCTCAGAAGGAATCTTTCTCAACCAGTGAAAGTATGCTGTGTAAATCTTAAGAAGATTTGATATGTTGGAATGTACAACCATGGCCACTCTCATGGGTTCCGACTTGAAGCTGTTAGTTGATGACTCATCAGAGTTAGTGGATGTAACTCTATACAGATAGATTATTGGTTCATTGATGTATCTGACGAACACTAGGCCAGATATATGCTTTGATGTGAACACCTTGAGTCAGTATCTAGTGGAACCTAGGCATGTTCACCTAATAGCTTCAAAGCATGTGATGAGGTACCTAAAGGGTACGATAGACTTTGGTCTATGTTATCTTGGATACCATGAATTTAGATTGTATGGCTACACAGATGCTGATTGGGCAGGAAGTGTATCAAATAGGAAGAGCACATCGGGCAGATGTTATTGTCTAGGATCTGCCATGATCTTGTGGTTTAGCAGGAAGCAGTATAGTGTAGCTCTCAGCATAGCTGAAGCGGAATATATAGCTGCTTGCTCTGCTAGTTGTGAAGCAATATGGCTTCGGAAGTTGTTATAAGGATTGTTTGACTTAGAGATGGACCCTGCTATGATCCTGTGTGACAACCAGAGTTGTATCAAGATGGCAGAGAATCCAGTGTTCCATGATAAGTCAAAGCACATAGAGATCCAATATTTTTATATACGGGATATGGTGCAGAAAGGAGCTATCAAGCTCGAGTATGTGAGCACTGACGAAAAAGTTTCTGATGTATTGAACAAACCTCTATCTCGAGTAAAGGCTGAGTATTTCTGAGACAAGCTTGGTGTCGTTCAGAAGGACCCTCCTCGAAAGGGGGAGTGATGTGGTCAATGATGATATTTGGATACTGGTATCGATGTGGATACCTGTATCGATGATGAGATTGCCTATATTGACGATAAGGTCAATGATGAGGATACTTGTGTTGATATGGATATGTATATCGATGATGAGGATACTTGTATCGATGATATGGATACTTGTATCAATGATGAGGATACTTGTGTCGATGATGTGGATACTGTATTGATGTGGATACTTGAATCGATGATGAGGTTACCTGTTCCGACGATGAGGTCGATGATGAGGTTGCTGGTTACGACGATGAGGTCGATATATGGTCCTTAGACTTTGTCTGAGCGGACGAGGAGGGATTGCATCATCCCTGGACTTCGGTCCCTGAATTGATCCGTAGACATATGTCTCTGAGAAGTGGTCCCTACTGGACGTGATAGGACTGTATCGTCCCTGAACACTTTGGTTCAAAAGGTACATGATAGGACTATATCGTCCCTGAGTGTTTGGTTCAAAATGTATGTGATTGGATTAATCATCCTTAGATAGGAAATCCAGTAATTCCAAAAGGAAGGATAGTCTTAAACATGATTGTGATGAGATTGATCCCGTAATTCCGAAAGGAAGGATCATGTGTATTGCAAAGTATGTTGCCATGATGATGTTGATCGAGAGGATCCATATGATATTGATCGAGAGGATCCAAATGTTGATGCTATTGATCGAGAGGATCCAGATGATGTTGATCGTGATGATCTAGATGACGATGCTGTTGATCATGATGATCTAGATGATGATGCTGTTGATCGTGATGATCTAGATGACGATGTTGTTGATCGTAATGATCTCGATGATGATGTTGTTGATCGTGATGATCTAGATGACGATGTTGTTGATCGCGATGATCTAGATGGTGATGTTGTTGATCGTGATGACCTAGATGACGATGTTGTTGATCGTAATGATCTAGATGACGATGTTGTTGATCGTGATGATCTAGATGATGATGTTGTTGATTGTGATGATCTAGATGACGATGCTGTTGATCGTGAGATGACGATGTTGTTGATCATGAGGATCCAGATGTTGATGTTGTTGTAGCTGTTCAAGTGCTGCAAAAGATGAAGATTCAATACTGAAGATGTTCCAGTAACTGCTTGAGTTACTGATGAATATGTATAAAGAAAGCTTCCAATGATTTATAGATGTATCATGTAGTTGATGACTCCTTGCTCCTGTAGATGTTGTTATAATATTCTTCTCATTAAGGGGGAGTGTTGAAATATTGTAACTTCTAAGAATATTATATTTGTACTTTATTATTCCGGAGATGTTTCATTCCTCCGTGAAGACCTTATTGTATATCCGGAGATGTTTTATTCCTCCGTGGAGAATGTGGTAACTTGGGTTATTAGACTTCCCTAATGGGGGTCAGCCCTGTATGAGTCATGTGGGTTAAAGGGTTATTAGACCACCCTATTGGGGTTGGCCCTGTCACATTATGTAAAGTGGTTAAGTTGGGGCAGATCTAGTTTGTGTAAAAGTCAAGTCGGAGTTGTGTATAAATAGAGGAGGTGTGTTCCTCATTTAACACACATTCACTCACTTGTGATTAGCGCATAAGTGAGAGAGAGATATGCTATGGAGGAGAAGGAGCTCATGGTTGAGGATTACATATTTGTATTTGCTGGTCATCTATATTGAGGAAGCTTTGTTGGGTTTTCTACCCCATGAGGGTTTCCGAGGATAAATCTGTGTCTCTTGTGTTTATGTTGTGCTTGTTGTTCTTTCAGTGATCCTGTATATGCTATTGTTGTGAAATGGAATGTAGTGCTGATATTTTTTCTCTTAGCATATTGAATCTTAACAATCTTTTATTAGGATAAAGATATTTCAAGCAACCGATGGGTGAGAATGGAGAGCCACTTTACCCTACCAATTGTAACATGCCATCTTCCATTCACCATCCTGCATCGATGGTACTTCACCATGAATTGGATCTCTTTATGTAAACTTAGTAGTATGTTGTTGTTCAAAATTTCAAGGGTTGAAGGAAAAACCTCAACATGTCACATTGCCCCATTGCATTAATGATAGACTACCCAATGTTGACAGCCTAATAACTCCCACAACAATAAAAAATCCAATAGTTGATTTAGAAAAGATATGCAAAAACACTTCCATATGATCCTGTTTTGAAAACTTGGAAGACAAAAGATCTATGTTTCATCCCAAATTGGCCATCCCATCTCTTTTTGTTGAGTCAACCAAGAGTTCTAGTGAGCCAAAGTATGATATCAATGCCACCCAATACATCTCTAATAGGAGATCCAAAAATTTGTACGAGATTGTCTAAGCACACACTAAGGTTGGTTCAAATGTTGGAGGGTAGCGATGACTTCTCTCTTCCCCTCCATCTGCAAAGTAAATACCAAACTTGTTACAACCACACTTTGTATGGTGCTTGGCCATCTTATTTTTTGTGCCCAATCTTGAGACTGGACTCTCTTTTCATGGTAATAGATATATGATTTCCATGTCTGTAGGGCCCCTCCTGTAGGAGCCTTCTGTCTTAACCTGAAACTCAACAACTTGATACAAGAGAGATTAGAAACCATAATTACTAGTTATATAAAATAAATTAACTAAATAACTTAGCAAATATAGACAAAACCATAACCTGTCAACCCGATCCAGCTGGTCCATTGCCGTCTGCATCTTCTGTAGGATCCCTCCAACAAAGCTCGTTTAACCATTGGGGAAGAAACTGTTAGCGTCGCCACCCAACCGTAGGCTTATGCTTTCAGTCGCATAGCCACCCCCGAGCTTCTGATCGTAAAGCTCACACACACCTTTTAGAAAATCCTCAATGGGTTTCCTCCCACAAGAATTTCTATTCAAACCCCAATAGCAGGAAGTCGCATCTATCGCAAGAATTATGATATCCATCCAAAATATGGTTCCTTTACCCATCCCCAAGGCCTTCCTTAAAGAGGAAATTCCCTTGCGACACCTATCGCTTCATGCAAAATACCCAATTTCTTAATATTCAAAAGTAATTTATCTCACAAATCCATGTGTCAAGTTTTCTAGAAGAATGCACCTACATTCCTAAATTTACTCAATCTTGTCTCTAAGATATTTCACTTAACTCCTAGATCTGTGGTGTAGGTGGAGTTGACTAGATGTCCAAGCTTAGGATTCCATTTTGCTCCTAAATAAAGATTTATATTATTTTAAATACTCAAAAATATTCTTTTACGTGCAAATGCATAAATAACAATTTCTAATATTTTAAATGACAAAAATATTCTTTTATGTGCAACTGTCTCAAGTATTAATTTCTAATGTTTAAAAGTACTAAAATGAATTTTTCTAAGTGAATGCTCTAGGTGCAAATCATACGTTTTTATGCAATTACTTTTAACAATCAATTTTACTAGGATCCCGGTGCCGCGCCGTTGGGCCTTCCCGTTCCTTAACTTCATTTCCATGACATGGCACAACTCCATCGGTTCCATTCATCTGTCGTTTCCATTTCTCGGCAAGGTACCACATGGTCGGGTCCTTGCGCCCATTCTTTCCGTTCTCAGCAGGGTATCGCATTGTCGGGACCTTCTGGCGCCATCCTTTCATTTTGACTTGCGGGAACTTCATGTAGGGATTTCATGGGCCATTAAATTCTATCCTTCGTCTACACGCTATTAGGGACTAATGGCGCTGAGCAGTAAGTCCATCCTTACTGCGCGCCCCTCAACTCGTACGTGACCAACTCCATTGTGGTCCACCCGCACGACCTCACGCTTCTCCTGAGTAAGCGGATTAATGCTTCTCTACTCATGTGTGGTATTCCGTCGGAAGTCGACATTATCGTCTCTCTCCTCGTGTGCAATTTATCCGTACTTTACGACCCTTCAATTCTCTTGTGTGTCTGTCGGTGAACCGTTTCACCTACTGCTACACACACTTCTCACAAACATATATTAGTAGTACTGTTCTCAATTATCACAATATGATTCATAAATATGCTATTTCGTTAAGCATTTATAGTTTACTCATAACATTACTCATTCATCTAATCAGAAATGCATCTCGTCAATATTTACTTTCTTTGTTCTCATCACATAATCAATCATACAACTAGTCATTAAGCATCATTCACATGTACATTTTTCATAATCAAAGTTAATTGTTAAACAACATGTAATCATTCATTTACATCAACTATCCAGGTACACATATATCATTATTTTATTGGTTCACAATCAGTCGTAGTCATGAATATACTCCATATAACATCAAGGGGTCGTTTTATTAATGTTTAAATCAGTTGGGTCATTCAATAGGTTCCCTCAAGGTCTGCAGTAGTCTAGGGGAAATACATACACCCCTACTTATTTAGAACTTCATCCCGAAGTTTAGAATAAATGAGGAAAGCTATGAGGCATCTCGATTGCGTCCTCCCAAGTCGCAGAGCTAGGACTGTAACTGTCCCACTGCACTTTGACTTGATCAATCAAGGCTAAACATTAAGCAAGAAGTAATCAATCAATTATCCCACTCCACACATATAATTTAATTCCTTAATTCATTTATTAATTATTGTCGTCATTCACATCTTCAGGTTTTCCTCAATCATTTAAGACATAACAAGGCTCAAGATACCACTATATCGAAGTTGTTCAGTCGGGTCACTTGACAGGTGCCCTTAAGGTTCACAGTCATTCTAGGGGCATTACAATGTCCAAAAATAGATGTTGCAAATATTGGGTTGTTTATCCTTTCACATTTATTCATTCCTCCCAAACAATTAGTATCACTTATCCCATTTTGTGGTCCTATTTATCATCTGTCTGTTTACTTGAATATTGTTAAATACAAACATAGCATTTCCATGTATAGTAAGTGCATGAATGGTTATTCTTTTATAAACTTTAATAGAAAGAATCTGTTGTATGTTGATGGTTGTCCATGCACTCATGGGAACATTGCAGGGTTCATAAATAGATATAGATGCTCATTATTTAGTGCAAATTATTTATTTGAGGAACACTCCAATGAAAAGGATTTTTTTTATGAAAATGAAAGCATCTAGATTATTTGTTGTCCATTCAATACGAGTTTGTTTCCTGGTGACTAGTTGTTGATAAACTATAACTTTCATAGACCATCAACTACTTATCAAAGATGCCTTGCATTGGGACTACCTTTAGATGTCCCCTTGGGGAGTAAGTAAAATATCATTAATTGAATGTATTTTATATTTTCAATGGAATTAATGTAAACATATTTTCTTAATTTGACATTTTCTTTTATAAAGTGATTGGTTGCACATGTACTATACAATTTTTTCCATGCTTCTGATAATTGTTTGGTATAATATTTGAACAAACTAAATGCATTGTGTTTATTGATATCATTGATGTAATATTCAATGCTTTTTCATTTAGGATTTTGATAACGAGCGACATCTCTACCATCTTCGCTGCACCTCGCTTCGATGTCAAATCGAGAGAATGATGCTAAATGAGTAGATTTTGGAGAGGAAGCATATCAAGCATGCTTGAATAAACCAACTATTCAATTTCCACTACGTCTTGAGTCACCAATTCATAATATCTATTGTAACACTAGTTCTTCACATGTTGGAAATGAAGGAAATGAAATAGACATTGGTATGGATGTTTTTTTACAGGATAAGGGTGCCATGGAGGGGAAGTTATTACATGCATTCTAGCAAGATGAGCTAGGGGAAGATGCTCATATCACTGATACCTTCTTCAAAAGTATGAAATTTGCTTCCACCACCCCTCTCTTTGGACATGGATCAAATTCTACATAACTAGTGACAACAATGTTATTGTATAACTTGAAAAAAATGTATGGTATATCCGACATGAGGTTCTCGATAATTTTGAGGTAATTAACTATTAAATCCCCTATATTTTGAGGAATATTGTTATGCAATTTACTTTGAAATTTTTTGATTTTATGAATGCTTAATGATAATGCACATTTATATTTCCCACTAATCGCAGGTTATTCAAAGACAATGTACTTTTGAGTGATAATGTATTCCTTGACAACTGTGAAGAGGCAAAGAAAAAGTTGAAAAGGTTGGGTGTTGAATACATATTATATCATGTGTGTCCAAATGATTTTATTTTAATATATAGAGGAAGATATGCAGATAAAGAGGTATGTCCAGAATGTGGGCATGGAACGCACCATAAATAAAATTACATAGGTAAAGCAAATGGTCCTCCTCATAAGATATTGAGGCACATGCCTATACTCCCAAGGACTCAAAGGATTTTTTGTTGCAAATAATCAGTCATGTTGCAGGGGTATCATGCCTCACATAGAAGTGAGCTAGGAGTTAGGAAAATCCCAACATATTCATTAGTGATGAAGCATACAGAGGATACATGGTCAGATAAATTTAGGAATGAAGTACAAAGCCTTCGATTGAGCATAACCATTGATGGAATTAACTCGTATTCCCTCCAAACATAAAATATTATGTTCGGCCAATAGTGGTGATCAATAACAATATCTCCCCATGGTTGACTATGAAGAATGACTAGAGTCTTATGTTGGTTGTGATAGTCCTTGGTACAAGACAAGTGAAAAATGTGAATGTATACCCACAACCATTGATCAATGAATTGAAGCAATTATGGGAAGGGTTACCTGTATATGATATTTCAATACCCATCCCAAGGGATATGTGTTTTATGTTGTATGGAATATGTGCATACACCTTGCATGATTATCCTAGATTAGGAGGTTTTCTTTGGTAAGCATGTTGATTATTTTATTTAAATTCATAACAATATTTGGCATAGCTATAAATTTGGTGCACCTGTCTTTTTCAATGTTGATGTGATATGTATACAATAACATCATAGGTCTTCTAACAAAATGGTATCGTGGATGTAAATGTTGTGGAACTTCTATAAATTTTAGGTGATCCAACCACCTATGAAAGATGGTGTATGGTTCCTCAAGGGTATTTCTCCCAAAAGACCACCTTATATAATATTAGCATCTTCTTTCAATGGTAAACCGGAGAAAACCCAAAGACCTAAAATAATGACACCAACTGATTGGCTTAGGGAAGATGACATCTATAAAGAGAAGGAAAGTGTAGAATTGTTTGATTCATTAAATGAGGAGCCTATGTTTGATGGTATTGAATTTCAACACCTATGTTGAGAAAATTCTCATTGGGATGAAAATAAAATCTATATTTTATGAGCTTCCATATTGGGGGTGTCTTAATATTTCTCACTTAATGATCCCATGCATATATTTAAAAATGTTTCATTTTTTGTATGGAGACATATATCATTGAAAAAAATAAACACACTAGGTGTCAGAAGAAATCTTATTTCTTCAAATACTAAAAAGAAACATTGGCCAAGGCCCAAGAAAATAAAGTAGAGGAGAGGCTGATCCCTCTTAGTCTTTTAATGAAGATGATGTCCGGATCCATGGATTTTGAAGAAAGATGTTCTTTCTCTTAAGAAGGAAGTTATATTGGGTGTGAAGGTGAATTATTTATATGGGTCTACTCTATGACATTGTTTCAATAGAAAAATATTTTTCAATCTTGAAATCACATGATCATTTGAACCTTTTAAGAGTATGTATGTCGAATGTAGTTTTTTTGGTAGTGTAGGTTATAATATATTATGCACTCACAGTTTTATGGAAATGAATTTTATGTGTTTATTTTTTAGTGTCATTATCCTTTGCTTTTGCATGGTTGTGTGAACCGTGACTTCCCCTAGGGCTTGCGATGCACGGTATCTAAATTATCTTGATTTGTACATTGGATCACGTGAAAGGAGATTCATATGGATAGCATTCCACAGTGGCATCAACAGATATATGAGGTTGTTTGTATGTTTGAGAAGGAACTACCCATGAGTTTCATGGACTTCCAGGTTCATATTCTAATTCACCTAGTTAATGAGGTTGAATTAATTGAGGTGGTTTCATGTCAGTGGATGTACTTCTTAGAAAGGTACATGAAAATTTGAAAGGATTTTTTGACAAAGGGAAAATCCCTATGGGTCTATGTTAGAGGGGTACATAGCATATTAGTCATCCTCTCATGCTAGTGAATGCATCAAACAAATTGATGACACACTAGGCGTAGTGGTTTATGACGATTAACTGTATTGGGATAAAAGCGAAGTTGAGCTACTCCAAACAATAGAAAACGATGCATGATAAAGAGTAAGTAACTTATCTTTTTTCAAATTTCTACAAAGTAACTATTTACACTAAAATTGATAATATATATTTGATATAATACTATTTGTTTTGATTTTATAAATACATCAATGAATTCAAAAATTGATGCCATAAATAAATTCATTTTTTACAACGTGGAGGCAATGCAACCATGGTTCACATTGTATGAATAGAAGATAAGGAATGGGACAATGACATGAAAGAATTCAGACGGTTGAAGAGTGGAAGCATGCCTTATATTGATCATTTAAAATAAAATATTCCAATGATCTAATCCAATAGTTGGGTGGTTGACCAGATCATAGAGAAATATGGTGCATCCAGTTGTTACTCATGTGGCGAATAGGATGCACTAAACATAGGGATTGGTTGCATCAACTCTGTAATAATATCTCTATGTACATTTTTACCTTTATAATGCACATTTGAATTATAACAACTATATGTTATTAATGCTCAAGTTATTAGACATATGATATTGACATTTGTTCAAATTTTTATAGGTGCATTTGTTTGCATCTATGTGGGAATATGGACATCAATTTCACACGAAGGATGCCGATGATGGAAGTGTCACATTTGACTATGGAGTGGAAGTCGAGTTTGAGCAATATAGTCATGCTAGGAACCATGATTAGAACATAATAGAGGGGAAGTTAGGTTACATTGAAAAGATACAAGAGATCATTCAAGTGGACTTCTCATCTTTCCAATGTGTTATTTTACTTGCAAGTGGTGGGATACCTTCGAATGGAGTAATCTAAAATAAGATCACCATAATGGGATACTATTTTTTAACTCTAGCAGGATGTGGGTTGAAACTAAAGAGCCTTATGTTTTCCCAAAACATTGCTAGAAGGTCTTGTTTTACCCATATGTGTTGGATAGGGATTCGTGGTTTGTACAAAGACACTATCCAAGATCAAACCATATTTTTAAAACAACAACATTATAATCCCAAGTGAGGAAGATAATTGGGGTGATGGAACCAAAGAATTATATGCACATGTTTTATTTCAAGAATTATAATATTGTAGATGTGTCAATTTATAATTGTTATATTATATAATTGGTCAATTATGTTTCATTTTATGATGCTGGGTATGAAAATTTAAGAATAATTTATAACCATCATGTTGAAAATAAACTAAATGTTTTGGAAGATTCTAATAAAAAAAATCGTCACTAGTGCATTAAATGTGAAACATGCATTGCATCATTTCACATGTAGGTTTTTCTTTTTTCAATAATTATTTTTCTAATGTATTTTGTTTGTTTTATAAAGTGGTTGGTTTAACGCATAATTTGACATTGGCAGGTAAGGTAAGCATTGTGAATGTGTTGTGTCTTGTAATATAACCTTATAATATACAAATTGTACTACCCCTATAACATATAATCCTTTAAATCCCAATGCATAACCATTGCAACTATCCCTATAACCTTAACCACTATAATCTAAAATCAATATGAATCCTATCCCCTATGACCATTAGTCCCTAAATTTTAAACCCTTTAACCCTTAATCCGTTAGAGTAAATAAATCTCCTAGAGCTAATGCTGATGAGTCTAATGGGACAAACCACATTCAAATCCACTTCCTAAGTCACCCATGATACCAATCCCTAGATTTGGGGGTTCCTTCCCTGGTTTGAGGGTGCATTCCCTGATTTGGGGAATTTTTTACATGATTTAAGGAAGAACATGAGTTAGAGCTAAATTTGCTCCACTGATTTAGCCTAAACTTAACTCTAACTAACCTTAACACTCATTAGCACCTAGTTGAGTCAATAGCTCCCTTCTTGAGATATTTTAGGGACACACATGTTGTCATTCAGTTAACTGAGTGATTAGTGAGTCCTTTGATCAGTTAACTCAAACTAGGAGTGCATGCATGAATTATTGGGGTTATTTGCTCTTAGTTAATATTAACTAGCCCTCTCTACATGGCATGGACAATTCATGTTTCTCTCTAACCTAATTCTACATTGTTCACCTATATATTGTAACCTCCTTCATTCATTTAGTTACTCTGATAATAAAATCATTGTCTTTCTTCTCTTCAAAATTAATGTGTAATGATTCATATATATTTTTGCATAACTATTCACACTTGATTTAATCATCATATCTTGTTAGCTTTTTTCACCTAGATCTATGCATGCTCAAATATTGTATGGTATCAAAGCTAGGGGGTGCTAAACTAGATAGTATGGTAGTATTGTTTATCAAGTGTTTGTAGGTTGAGAAGGGATTTTGCATCCACCCAAGAATGATTTTGCAGCCACTAATGAAGGATTTTCAGACACCAATGGAGGCTTTTGTAGCCACCAAATAAGGTTTTTGCAGCCACTACTCTTGCAGATTGAAGAAGTATTTTTGCAAGCCACCAAAGAAGGTTTTTTCAGCCATCAAAGAAGGCTTTTTTTATCCACCAAAGAAGGATTTTTTTATCCACCAAAGAAGAATTTTGCAGCCATAAAAGAAGGTTTTTTCATCCACAAAAGAGCCCATTTATAGTACTCATTTATAGCCATCAAGAAGTACAATTGCAACCATTAAAGGAGTGCTCATTTACAACCATCAAAGAAGTGTACTTGCAGCCACCAAAGAGATCATTTTCTGCCACCAAAGAGAGTCTTAGAAGCCATCAAAGAGAAAATTTTCAGCCATGGATCTCCTATCTCCCCAACTCAATTGCTAAATAGTTGGTATGCTAGATCTAGTCTTGTTGAAGGAGGCCCTAGAAACTTCACAACTCATGTCCTATGGGGACATATTCACTTAAATTCATAAGATGAAAGATGCCATTGGAGAACTTGTCCCAAATTAGGTTCTAGTTGAAGAAGATCTCCCACATGTCTCTTCAATCTCTGGAGCCTTAGCTTTTTCTCCTACTACTCACCAATTTCCGCACCAATTTTTATGAGTAGAATAATTCTCCGCTTTTAAATTCTCTTTTATGGGGGGGGGGGTTGTTTCCCACTGGGTTTTTTACCTCTTTCCCAAGTTATAGATAATTATTCTTTGTGTGTGCATGGATACCTAATATGGATGAAAATTGTTGGGACCCATTTTTTTTATTACTTAGTTAGTTTTTCTAGTTAGGATTATGGGGGGGGAGTGTTAGAGTAAATAAACCTCCTAGAGCTAATGCTGATGAGTCTAATGGGACAAACCACATTCAAATCCACTTACTGAGTCACCCATGAGACAAATACCTAGATTTGGGGGTGTCTTCCTTGGTTTGAGGGCACGTTCCCTGATTTGGGGGAGTTTTTACATGATTTAAGGAAGAACATGAGTTAGAGCTAAATCTTCTCCACCGATTTAGCCTAAAATTAACTCTAACTGAATCTTAACACTCATTAGCACCATAGTTAATTCAATAGTGTCCTTCTTGAGAGATTTTAGGGACATGCATGTTGTCATTTAGTTAACTGAGTGATCAGTGAGTCCTTTTATTAGTTAACTCAATCTAGGAGTGCATTCATGACTTATTGGCATTATTTCCTCCCAAGTAATCCTAACTAGCCCTCTCTGCATGGAATATACTCTCTCTACATGGCATGGACAATTCAAGTTTCTCTTTGACCTATTTCGAAATTGTTCACCTAGATATTGTAACCTCCTTCATTCATTTAGGTACTTTCATAATAAAATAATTGTCTTTCTTCTCTTCAAAATTAATGTGTAATGATTCATATATATTATTGCACAACTGTTCATTCTTGATTTAATCATCATATCTTATTATCTTTTGCACCTAGATCTATGAATGCTTAAATTTGATATAATCATTGTCTATGATAATCCCTAATCCCCTAACCCTTATCTCTTCTCACCTCTAACCCCTAAATCATATAATCTAAAAACCTTATATCCCCTTACTCATTACCCCTATAACCCCTAATTAGTAAGGTACAATCCATGTAACCAACATGCCACTAATCCCTACATCTATTTTTACAACTAATTCTTAATCCATATATCACATAACATTTTGCACCCTGAAATCCTAAAACATTAAATGTTAGGAACCCTAATGCATTTAGCCCAAACCCCCTTATAAATGCTAAACATTATAAGTACAATTAGAGCAATTTTTATGTCTAAAATGAGCCTCCAAAGGAAAATAAGAAAATAATAGTTAAAAAAAAAAGAGTTATATTTTTTTTCAAGGAAAGGCAAAAAAAACTACCTTCTTCTATCATATTTTCAACTTATCTCCATGTAGGTTTACTCAAATTTTGAGTGTTGGCACTCATTGGATATATTAAGCATCCAATGAGTACCCAATTGGCATACTGGTGTCTCTACACCTCGTAGTAAAAATTTTGAAATACATAAAAAATGTATTTTGTTGAAGGAAATACATTTCATAATATGTATTTCCAGTTTTTTCCTACCAAGTGTTTGTCAAAAGTATGTCAAGTGGGTACTCATTGGTTGTGTAATTTAATTCCACATTCATCGAGTGCACACCTTCAAAATTTAAATAAACCTCCAAGGAGATAAGTTGAAAATATGATAGAAAAAGTAGTTTTTTGTTAAACTATAAAGTAAGCAAACACGAGACACAAAATGCCAGAAAAGGATTAAGGCAATCTCAACATTGATCTTGATACCAATGATAGTATTATATAGTACATGGATCATAGTTACCTATAGATCTATATCTCATTGACAAATCACCATTGGATAGGTATGGAAACTCATAAAGTGATAAGAATAACAACTCACATGAGAGGTGATCTAGGACTTTGTGATTGCATAGGGACTCATAGTCCAACATTCCCCCTCTCAATCACAAGTTTAAATAATTATACTAGTAAAGTCACAATAGCTGGTATCATCTTCAATTCAAGGAGCTTCAATGAATATATGCTTGAAAAACCACCAATCTAGATGTTGAATTTTGAAAAGAGCTGAAATTTTAGAAGTAAACAACTTCCATGTTGCCATCTTTGAACATTCCCTGATTTTGCTAGAAGAAGTTGGTGTCTTTTGATAATTTGGTGAAAAAATAGGAACACTATTGTGTTATAAATAAACAAATAGAATCACCAAGCGGAATTTAAACACAATTACGTGTTGAACATCCCATAAATGGTTAAATAGTTTGTTGAGGAGACCAATTTACATGTTAAAATTCACAAACGATGATTTGATGATTTGAAGAGGAGCTTAGATGCCATGTTGAAATTCCTTGATTTGATTTTGTAAATAGATTCTAAGTAGATCAATTGTCTAATTGAATTATTGATTGACATGACTTCAAATCTTGAAGCCTGACCATCATCATCGATATTTCCCTTTTTTAGGTGCAGGGTGAGAAGCATTTTGAAGGGATCTAAGCTAAATATTTTTCATTCTTCTTAAATAACTAATTTTTATGCCATGCATTTAGTGGTTTTGGTTGAACACTAGCCATGTTCACTCCATAAACATGGTGGTTTTGTTTGACCACTATCTTTTCCACTTGATCTTATTTCTTCATTCATTTTTGTACTTCCCCTCCTTAAGGTACAAGGGAGTACCAATTTAGAATGGGACATAGTCATGCCCAAGATTAACATCTTCAATAACTAATTGAAGTTTGTTTTCTTTTATAAATTGACCATTCAAATGGGTATTTACCCATGTTTGAACTAGATGGTAATACTTTTTCAACTTCTTGACTTTTTGGTTCCAATGCCAAGAACTTATCCATTAATAGTGAATTGATTTCTTTATAGCCTTCTTCTTCTTTCAACATTTTCCTAGTGATGATTTGTCCTGCGATAATGAAGAAAATGATGCATATCAAATCATTATGTCTCCAAATGGCGGACTCTAGGACAATGATGGCATTCAAGAATTTTGACCATGTGTTTGTCATCAAGTGTTTGAGTAACTTCTTCATTAGCTTCTAGAGTCTTCAAATGTTCATCAAGAAATCCCGCACTCACAAACTGAATTGGTTTGGAGTAATTTATAATATGAAAGATGTTGTCTTTTTCGTATCCTAATCCATATCAATTTTTGTTGAATTGTAATCACGAGGGCTTCACTAGAAGGAAATATAATATCACGTTCATTCATATTGCGGTATTCAATATTCATGAAAACCTAAAAATTATATTGCTTATATATTAAGGGGCAAAGGGTTTTTTTATTTAATGTAACAATACAAAAATACTTTGGGGTCTTTTTTATATGGGCAGGATGACAAATATCCGCCAAATAGAGATGGCGGGATCACGACCAGATGAGAAATCGGGTTGAGGCACGGGGGCTTCACTCAAAAACTGCTATCATAGCACGTTCGTTCATGGCATATGAAACAATACCCCTAATTTCACTAAATATTGGAAAATACCTTCCAAAATCGTTTTTTTTACCCCCTCCCAATATGCCTTCTCAATTTAAAAAAACCCCTATTTTCACTAGATATTGTATGTATCAATTTTTTCATTAACATTTTTTATACCCCTTGATATTTCTACCTAGTATATTGATATGATACCCCTCTTATGACCCCACATGCATTCTACAATGCACCTTACTTCTTTCGATGTATATTGTGGATGCACATTACTTCACCCACAATGCAATTACTCAACCACATATCATTATTATTTGCAACATCTAATGGTCTAATGAAGAGATAGGAGATCACTTCTTGTATGTCACTAGAGCCAATGCACATAGTACAACATTTAGATTGCATGTTGCAGTTCCCCAATCACTGACTAAGCCTGTTGTGGGATAGGTATCCAAGCACCCAGGGCCTGCAACAAGCTCTAGGAGGCCGACTAAACCTCCCAAGGACTGTAATAGGCATGAGTGGTTGGGTATTCAAGCCCCCAAGGCCTATCGAGGGCTTATAACATGCCTTGGAGGCTTAGAGCCTCCCAAGGATATTGGTAATAACTGGCTGAGTGTTATTGGTAACAATTGGTTGCCAATGACCACTGTCTCTCGACTATGATCGATTGGAAACCCACTTCACCACGAAACCCCTAGCCTCAAGACGTTATTTCCCTGCGTACTGGTAAGCCCGATCCTTGCCTCAACCCGATTTCTCATCCGGTCGTGATCCCTCCATCTCCATTTGGCGGATATTTGTCAGCTTGCCCATATAACAAAGACCCCAAAGTATTTTTGTATTGTTACATTAAATAAAAAAAACCCTTTTCCCCTTAATATATAAACAATATAATTTTTAGGTTTTCATGAATATTTAATACCGCAATATGAATGCACGTGATATTATATTTCCTTCTAGTGAAGCCCTCGTGGGTTGAGGCAAGGCTCGAGCTTACTAGTACGCAGGGAAATCGCGCCTTGAGGCATGCTTGAGGCCAGGGGTTTCGTGGTGAAGTGGGTTTCTAGTCGATCATAGTTGAGAGACAGTGGTCATTAACAACCAATTGTTACCAATAACACTCATCCAGTTATTACCAATAGCCTTGGGAGGCTCTAAGCCTCCAGGGCCTATTATAGGCCCTCGATAGGCCTTGGGGGCTTGAATACCCAACCACTCGTGCCTATTACAGGCCTTAGGAGGTTTAGTCATCCTACTAGAGCTTGTTATAGGCCCTGGGGGCTTGGATACCTAGCCCACAACAGGCTTAGTCAGCGATTGGGGAACTACAACATGCAGCAATCTAAATGTTGTACTATGTGCATTGGCTCTAGTGACATACAAGAAGTGATATCCTATCTCTTCATTAGACCATTAGATGTTTCAAATAATAATGATATGTGGTTGAGTAATTGCATTATGGGTGAAGTAATGTGCATCCACAATATACATCCAAAGAAGCAAGGTGCATTTTAGAATGCATGTGGGGTCATAAGAGGGGTATCATATCAACATACTAGGTAGAAATATAAAGGGGTATAAAAAATGTTAATGAAAAAATTGATACATACAATATCTAGTGAAAATAGGGGTTTTTTTAAATTGAGAAGGCATATTGGGAGGGGGTTAAAAAAATGATTTTGGAAGGTATTTTCCAATATTTAGTAAAATTAGGGGTATTGTTTCATATGCCATGAATGAATGTGCTATGATAGCGGTTTATTGAGTGAAGCCCCCGTGATTGTAATCCTTCCCAAGGTCTAATGGTCATATTGGAAATATCATGTTGTACTTGATGATGTACTTTATTAATGTTTTCTTCAAATTAAAATTCATTGATGCTGCTATTTCTCTTTGCTTCTACTTGGGACTCATCTTCAAAACTTGTCAATTCACTGAATGATTCCTTCTCATGACTAGTTAAGGAATCCTCAATCATACCATGATGTTCATTTGCATCACCTAGTTGTACTAGGCCATTTGTAACACAAGAAGAATCAACTATTTGCATTATATCAAGTGTATCACAAGATGAATCAACAAAATTATTGACATGTAGAATTGTCCTGCATTGAGAGTAGGGTTTCTCCTCGGTGAAACATCCCAATTAGACTTTAAATCGTTTGGTTAGGGAACCCATTTGGAATATGGACCAACAATTGTTAATAGTTGGGTTTACTAGTTGTGGCATGGTGTGTCGTTGATGATTTTGTTTAAAAGAGGGATGATATGCAGAGTATGCCCTATTCTAAATGTAATATGATGGAAATTAAAACATATGCTATTCTACCCTATCCTAGCTAGGATTTGTTCTAATAAGCGAGCAGTAAAACAAACTTTATTCCAAAAATTTAAATTGTAGTTAGTTGTTCCATAAATTAAATGAAATAAACAGCAGTGAAGCAATGATTCAAAATATATCTTCTCCTCTATACCACCTATGTTTTACAACTCACAGGAAAGCGAATTCTGCACAAGAATAAAGATGTAAAATAATAACACTACATAGAATAGTCACAACATCATTCTAAAGTATTACTTCACATTCACTACTGATAAACAACATGAAAAGGTCCATCTCAATTCATCAACACGAGCACATTATTCCCATTCAAAATTGGCCAATTAGTGGTTTCTCCTCATTCACCAAGTAGGAATAGTTCTAGTCAAAATTTACAAGCAAAAATCCCCTTATTTTCTTTCCATTCTATGTTTTATAGAATTTACAAAAGATATTTTCCTTGGGGATCCTTCAAAGTCCTCAACCAGTTACAACTACTCATATTCCTGGAGACTATTCAATTCTTACAAAAATGAATTTTTATATATACAAAATACAAAATTAAAACATAATATCATTTCGAGTGTGTGGGGCTGCTTTTGGCTCCACAAATGTGTTCCAAATTTCAAAGTCATATGAGATAATGTTCATTTACTATTGCTTCAAAGACTCCAGGGTAAATTCATGCTTGGTAGCTTCACTAGCAAAAGTGGACACTCCTTTCTTCAAAGATGAATTGCATGACGCCATCTGATTAATGTCCTGAGTAGCTAATGAGACATGATCCTTTAAGGATTCCATAGTCACCTCTGTGATAACCCCACAATCATTGGGTGTTGGATTTTTTTTGATGCATCTAGTTCCATTAATCTCTTTCCTTTGGGTCTCATATTGTCAATTATACTAAAAGAAAGAAGCTAGTACCTCCCCATCACTCTCCCTACTCCTTGGTGTAGGAATTGACATTTCTCTAAGGAGGCAGTGGCATCTTTATGTAAAGAGATGATGGCTATCCTGCAATTGCAATGATTACATAGTCTCACTAGATTTCATGTTGATTTCTCCTGGGAAGATTTGTAGGGGAATATCGTTTTTGTTGTTACCATTTGACTAGCTTGTCAATATTTTCCTTAACATTTTCAGTGATGATGTCTTTCTCTCTAGCTGCTTTAACAACTGCTCTAAATCTCTTCACTAGTAGAAAAAGTGAGATATATGACTAGAAAAACTGCTAAAAATTACATATAAATGACTATGTTTAGTCACTTGACTATTAGTAGTTTATCGCAAGTCACTTATAACACGACTAAATAAATGACTAAAATTTTTTAGTCATTTATTGGTTGTTCTGACTTGTCAGTTTGGTAGTATATTTAGTTGTTTTTTAAGTCATTGATTGTCGTTAACCAGTCATTTATTTAGTCCTTGATTGCTTCCAACTGGTCATTTATTTAGTCATCGATTGCTGTTAACTGGTCATTTTTTTAGTCATTGATTGCTGTCAACTGGTCTTTGATTTAGTCATTGATTTCTATTAACTGGTCATTTATTTAGTCATTGATTACTATTAAATAGTCATTTATTTAGTCATGATAGTCATTTATTGCCGTCAACACATAGTATATTTAATCATTTTAATCTTTAACTGTCGTCAACTGATAGTATATTTAGTCATTTTTATTCACTGATTTCTATCCATTGGTAGTATATTTAGTAGTTTTTTTAGTCATTGATTGTTGTTAACTGGCCATTTATTTAGTCATGATAGTCATTTATTCTCGTCAACAAGTAATATATTTAGTCATTTTAATCTTTAATTGTTTTCAAGTATTAGTATATTTATCCATTTTTATTAGTTGCATAATCATTATATTTACTACTATAATTTCAGTAGCAAATGTTCATTTATATGATATGAATAATTTAATAAATATAATAAATTGTGTAATGCATAAATAAACATACTATTAAACTTGAATTAAAATATGAAATCAAATAACAACATTACATATATGTCGAACAAGCTACACCATAAGATAAAATATTCATTCAACATCATGATAAAAAAAAAGTAATCTAGAATTAAAACATAAAATCAAATGAAAATGTATAATGCAATTTAGATGAACTGCAAGACGATCACATATATTTATATAATTAAAAATGTGAAAGTAGTACAATGGTGTTACTGAGAGTTTCCAACTCTAGTGCAAATACACCATAAAAAAATCCATGCATGACATACATTCAAACTGTTACATAAATCATTGGGCCAAGCTATCTAATAGCTAGTACACGATAAACATCAACTATGTCATATTTTGCAAATATTTAGTGGCTCATATGAAGCTTCCTTCCTTCTCTTTGAGACAGACATATCCATCTATTTTGTCTTCATAAGGAAGGGGTATGTTATTTTTTACCTTCAAAATATTTACATTTGCTCTCTTGATCCACTCAAATTGACTACATTTATAATAGATAGTGAGTGAATCCACCCAATGCCCACATCAACACTGTCATATGGATCCACCACCTTTACTTTATCGCCTTCTTGGAGTTTATCAATACATTTATGCAGAAAAAAAATACACATTATATTGAGATTTGAAAAATGTTGTTACAACAAAAATTAAACTCTAATATTTAGCATAAAGTCATTATATTGAGATATGAAAAATAGTACAACAACAATTATATTCTAATATTTAGCATATTATTGCACTCACCTCGAGTTTGGCACTATGAATGTCTTGCACATGCTTGTCGAGTTCATCATGATCACTATCAATATCGACATAATGTTTTGTAGCATTGAGAGCTATGTTGATGACAAGGCCTTTCCTTTCGTGTTGCTTTGATATAATTGCTCTGCATGTGGTTTCATCATGCAAAAAAATATACAACATTAATTAAAAGTATGAAAACTAACATAGTAAGCATTCAATAGTCAAGTAAAGAATGCAAGCAATAATTTTTTATCCAAAAGAACATTTTAAGCATCAAGAATGAAAAAACATTGGGACATATTAATTATTACAACAACAATTATATTCTAATATTTAACACTCACTATTTTAATATTTGGAATATCATCGCATATACCCAACATCGATTTGCACAACATCAAGTGATGCCCCCATTGCAGATTCCATAGCAGTGATTTGATGATCACTACTGCTGTGACTGCCATCCAATGTAGCTTCATGTTCAACATCAATTTTGACAGTTGCAATGCCTTTAAGTGGTGAAGATTTGATTTTGTTCTACATGTGGTTTCATCATGCAATTTTTTTTTAATACCAATATTGTTGAACAACATTTAAAAGCACATCAATTAACAAAACAATTGTATTAAGGGCATACATAAAGATGCAAAAACAACTTACTGCAACTTTGAGAGCTCTTTTGACATGAAGGCCTTTTCCTTTTTGTGCTACTTTGGTATAATCACTCTACATGTGGTTTAATCATGATGCAAAAATGTATATTCATAATCTTCGATTCAAATTCCAGGAACAATGGAATAAATCAAATCAAATTTTGTTATAGATAGAATAGTATTGCAAGTACAAAAGTACAAGTAAACTTACAAAAAAGATTTATTTGCAAGTTACAATTATTTTTTATTCTAAAGTTGAATTGATACAAGTTGTAAGAACACTTTACCAACAATTATCAATCAAGAATTCTCTTGTGATGTGCTACATGTTTGCAACTCGATGTGTGTTGTAACTGTTGTTAATTAACCATAGATTTTGCTTAGCATTCACCTTGTTTGAATTGGGATACCCTATGTTGCATAGAAAACTAATGAATGTTTTATATTGGCATTCTTTTCGTTGTAGTACTGGGCCTATCGTCATTCACATCACAATAGTCATAACCAAATCGTGATAGATTGTAACTATTGTCCAACACCAACAATTGAGACAAGAGAATGTATTGCAAATCAGGGACATTGTTAGCATATAATTCAATAAAGCTTTGGTGAAAATTCAAAAGGAAATAAGCAATTGGGTGTCTGGAATCATTTAAACATAAATAAAGAGAAAACCAAAGAGAACCAACAATCACCTCCATTATAAAGTCCAATTGTTTGAAATGAATGAATCAAATGCTAATTTCTAGTAGCTTCATAATCACTCTTTTAAACTAAAGGGTGAGAAGACATACCAGACGATAACTTTGTGGAATGTTACAATGCATGTATCATAGGCTATGTCTCTAAGTTCAATTTCCATGGAAGAAGTGGATGTTATCCACCTAAATAGACCACCAATGCCAGAGAATGTGAAGAAGACGCTTGTTATGCCAATAATGGGAATTCCATGTGTAGATGATGTTATGTCTATATCAAGATGATGTTGGTGACCACCCTCCCATAACACCTATGAAATCAGCTACAAAATCCCAACTGGGAGGTGGTGACGCTTGGAAACTTTAACAGTATACAACACAACATTTTATTATAAGTATGATTGTAATTGCAAATACATGAGGAATAAAGTATAATTCTTAGCAAGAAGAGAATTTCACCACACATGACACCATATAACATCTCTAGGATTCACTGCTATTATGTCTAGGCTTGCTGTAACTGAGGAGAGTTTTCCCTTGTTCTCCAAAGGTGAAATTTTGAATAGATTCAAAGATAGAACCATATCATGGATTTAATTTAGCCCCATTTTACCTCTATTGGATTGGTTTTCATTGATGTCAACTCACTCATAATATGCCCGCAATTATCCTCACCAAGGCAAAGCAAATGCCCGCAAAACTTGCCTACACAAGCAGAAAATGCCTGTAGCTCATAATCAAATACGTGTATCTATGAGGACGATAATGCATGCAGCAACATGATTATTCCCACAACAACACTAAGGAAATATGCCCGCAGTATAATTGAAGAAATTCCTGCAGTGGCCTTGCAAAAATTTCTGCAGAGTTGCTTGAACAAATTCCTTCATTATGCTCAGAAAATGCCCATAGAAAGGCAAGAAAAATGCCCGTAGGAGCATGATTATGCCCGCAACAACATTAAGGAAATATTCCCACACTATCCTTAAAGAAATGTCAGCACTATCCTTGAATAAATTCCCGCAGTAGCCTTGCAAAAAATGCCAGCAGGGCTGCTTGACAAAATGCCCGCACTATGCTCAAAAAATGCCTGCAGCAAGGCAAGGAAAATGCCTGCAAAATTAAAGGAATATGCCTGCATTGTCAATACTAAGCTCCAAAAAGCTCACCAAAATAAAGCTAATTTATTTTATGTAGAAGCATGAAATGGGAAAGTTTAATTTCAATGTTGATGATGGGTAGAACTTTACCATTCCATCATATTCCAAAATATCTCTAATGCATGTACAGGTGTTGGTTACAAATGGGCACCTGGAGAAAGAAACCAAGAGGAAGAATGGAAGCATTATATTTCTCCAATCCCTTCCACAATTGCCATTCAATTTTCTTCAACAAAAGACAACTAAATTCCTCATTCCAAGACCATTGATTTGTGTTTAATGGTGGTATTGAGCCCTTCAGGCCAAGGAATTTTTATTTCTATCAAAACAAATCCGTTTATTATTCAACACTCAATTCACTCGTAGATTGTTAAGGGAATGCCTTGATTTCTCTATGTTGACATATCTAACAATTACATCAATGATTCAATCAAATTAATAATAGCACTACTTATAGAAGATCCCCAATAGATAAAGTGTATTGCTTCATATAATAAAGAAGAATTGAAATGATTCTTTCTAATGCATTAACTACGCTTAGTACCAAATCCATTGAATAAGTGGTAATAGAACAATAATTACATCTAATACTTATCACCACGTATAATAGTGATCCCCTATCTTTCCCTTTATTCCATATGGTAAATCAGAGTATCCTACTCAGCTATGGTATATATAAGTAATTCCATTAGTTCCAAGTGTAAGATAGCAGTAGTATGTCCATTATGTCCATTGTATCTATGCCAAATTAGAGCTGATTGGGTGAGCATATCAAACCGTGCGATACACATGAGATAAGGGATCAAAGGGTACACATATCACATTAATGGTAGTAATACTCATAGAAATGACATGTATAAGCAATATGTGTGTAATGGTTACAAATTATTCTTGTTTTACTAATCCTATGAATAAATGGTAATATTAGTATCATATAAGTAGTAAGTAATGGCACTAATACCACGGGGGGTTCACTTAGTGAACTTGTTACATAGCACAATCGTTCACGGGATATTAAAGAATATCCCTAATTTCAATAAATATTGGAAAATGCCTCATAAAATTGTATGTTTGAACCCCCCTCCCAATATACCTTTCCAATTAAGAAAACCCCTAGTTTCACCAGATATTGTAGGTATCCATTTTTATCAACCCATTTTTAATACCCCCTTTATATCATATTATCAAGTTGTAACAAACAAGATCCCTAACACATCTTAGTATAAGCAAACATGATGCTAAATAACATAATAGTATAATGCTAATAATGATCCCACCATGATTGCAGGTGCGACTGATCAATTTGTAGCGTTGGATAGTGGAATACCCAACGAAATATTAATGGGGAAGGAAAAGATGTGAAAAAGGAAACCCAGTCAAGAGATCGATGTAACAAAGAATGTAAAATATTGATAGTCCAATAGTTATTGAAATGCTTAGAAAAGATGAGAATTGCAGATGTTTCACACCACAGCCTGCCAATCTATCAATTTTATATCATGTAAATACAAGTATAGCCATATAGAGCTCATTTTTTCTATAAACTTAATAAATTGGAGGAATGAATTGAGCCCATGATTTGGAGGTATGAATCCATCCCACGATTTGGAGGTTATTCCTTATCCCATCCAAATAAAATAACCCCCAATATTTATATTACTATGTCAAATTAAAAAACCCCCCTTGACCCCTTTATACAAGGCAATATATTTTTGAGTTTTTTAGGAGTATCACTATATAGTCTAGAACATACTCAAAATTATTTCAACAAATTTGAGCCTACATACTACACTAAGACTGGGAAAGAGCCATTGGTTTACCCCTATGTGCTTCTTTTGAGTGTTCAGTTGTAGTTAGTTGTTCAACACATCACAAAAGAAGTTGGTGGCACATCTTCATCTTTATCGGAAGTCTATGATGGCCTGTCACCATACAATATAGAATATATTCAAAATTATTGGAACAAATTTGAACCTACATACTACACTGAAAATGGGAAAGACCCATTGGTTTACCCCTACGTGCTTCTTTTGAAAGTTCAGTTGCAGTTAGTTGTTCAACACCTCACAAAGGAAGTTAGTGGCACATCTTCATCTTTATCAGAAGTCTGTGATGGCCTATCACCATACAATTTAGAATATCTTCAAAATTATTTGAACAAATTTGACATACTACACTAAGAATGGGAAATACCCATTGGTTTTTCCCCTATGTGCTTCGTTTGAGTATTCAGTTGTAATTAGTTGTTCAACACCTCACAAAGGAAGTTAGTAGTGAAGGGTGCAATAAATATGTTGTACATATTTCTATTGCATTGGCATATCGTGGAGTCTTCTCAAAGGGTGTTGGTAATGGACACACACTTGGAGTAATGGATGTTGCCTTAAAGGTAGATAGCATAATTCGATATTATGGTTCTTTATATGCACGACAAGGTAATTTGTCATTAACACTGGAATATTATGAACAAGATGCTGCTACCACGGGAGGTGGTGCTCCTTCATGGACTAGTCACAATAGTATTGATCATAAACGACAAAGGAACTTGATGTTGAAGCAACTTATAATTGGGATTTTATTACAAGAAGGGGGAATCGCCCTTTTGCTTGGCCCCAATGGTACTAGATAAGAATGTGCACTAAGAATATTTTTCCAGAGAGGTAATATCAACATCATTTCTTGCTTGAAGCTGCTCAACAATGTCAATATGTTGGTCTTTATGATAAATTAGGTTTTGGTTGTAACCCTACAACAAATTTGGCTTTTAGGGGGGGTTGTCTTCTGCCCCCAAAAGTCACTTTTGGTGGCGGTTTTGGCTTTGGAGGCGGTCTTTACAAAAACCCCCCAATAGCACCAATGCTAAAAGTTTTGACCTTTAGAGGCGGTTTTGGAAGAGATCAAAATCGCCCCTAAAAGTCACTTTTAGGGGCGGTTCTAAACCCCCCCTAAAAGTGACTTTTAAGGGCGGTTCTAAACCCCCCTCGTAGACACCTATGGGGGCGGTTCCGAACCCCCCCTAAAAGTCCTTATTACAAACCTTTGGGGGCAGTTACAAACCCCCCTCGTAGGTGCCTATGGGGGCGGTTCTAACCCCCCCCTAAAACTTCATCTTACAAACTTTGGAGGGCGGTCTTAATAAAACCGCCCCCAATAGCAGTGACGATAAAAGTTTGGGCTTTTAAGGGAGGTTTTGGAAGAGATCAAAACTGACTGTAAAAGTGAGTTTTGGGGGCGGTTCTCCCCCCACCCCGAAAAAAAAGTGACTTTTAGGGGCACTTGTAAACCCCCCTCGTAGAAATCTATGGGGGTGGTTCAGAACCCCTACTAAAAGTCTTTATTGCAAACCTTTGGGGGAGGTTACAAACCCCCCTCGTAGGTACCTACAAGGGTGGTTCTAAGCCCCCCTCGTTGTAACATACAATGGCAATTTCGAACCCCCCTCGTAGTGACATATGAAAGTGGCTTAGAACCCCCCTCGTAGAAACATACAAAGACAGTTTGAAACCCCCTCTATAGCCATAATAAATCATAATAAAATATATTTTATTAAAAATACCAATATCGCAATATCAATAGGGTACAGAGGAGATGAGCAATATTAACACCCATATTGCATTATTTTTAAGTCTAAGAAAAGACAATAAGAATGTTCAAGAGATGATTGTAACAAGATATCCACATGTACCCAAATATCTACAGATTATCGTGCAAGAGCAACCTACTCTTTGCAATCCTCACAAGGCATAAGAACTATAATTCCAAAATTTTCGATTACTTACTAAAACAACAAAAATGCTGAAAAAATTTGCATATAATTTGCAGACACAAATTTCAATCATGTGATATGCATTTCATAACATAGTGCAGTGATTCTTATTGTAGACATGACATATTGATGCAGTTGAGGAGCTCAATAGTTTGTGCATGGAAGGTCAATATTCAAGACGAATCATCTTCCTTGTTTGTCTCTTCCACTATGAGAATTTATGTACTTTGTTCAATATAGACATATGAATAAACTAGAAGGCGAAATGTTTGTATCCCTTAACTAGATGATAAATGCCATATCATGATATTGTGAATACTTGAATAGTCGGTTGCTTGAAAATTTTTCTCAACTTCAAGTTGTCCATACATTGTCATACATTTTCATAAACTTAATGGGAATTTGGAGTTGATTCATTGCTAATATAGACATGCTAATGTTTGTGTGAATGAATATATTCTTTTTTATCTGGGTTCACTAATATTTAATTTGAATAAGATAGTGAATAAGGAATCTATTTTTGGGTGTATGTCGTGATCCCTACTCATCGGTTGGCTCAGCAAGAACAAATGGCTCATAAACTAGTCAATAAAAATACAGATGGATTACCTCATGTATTAGTGTTGCAAAAATTAATGTTTCAGCCTCAGTTGTTAGATCTCGAGGTGCTACATTTACATGACCTGAACAAATAATTTACTTTTACTTGTTCAATGAAATATTTTTTCCAAAAAATAAGTTTTTGAAGAATGAAACTATGGAAGATAACAACTTTCAATTGAACATGTTTGAGATGATACATAAGAATGCAACTTACTTGCAATTGTACGGCCCCGTTGATCATGCTCACCTACCACAGCATAAGCCAGAGTATTCCCATTCATTGGCCTTGTCGTTACTAGGAGTACTAGATCAACATTAGCAACAACTTCTGCAGATGCATATATATTTAGTTAAGATAAGTAGTTTGTCATGGATTGGCAGAAACATAACAACAATAATTGCACTTCAAAAGAGTAGTGTCATCGGTTGAAAAAAATACAAATAATTGAGCATCAAAATACATATAATTCTAGGAACCTAAATTTCTAGAAAAGGGCAGGAAGGGTCCACAACATATCCCACATCCTTACACAAAAATTTCACCTTACAGGTAATATAATTCATTCATGGAATGCAATAAAACGACAAAGGAAATCCATCTTCTTACCATCAACATACTACCAAATAGAAAGCTTACTATATTTTCCATACACATGGTTTCATTCGCGCTAGTAAGGTTGTGCCAGTAAGCGAGGTAGGTAAACCGATTCGCAAAACTCACCCATTCCAAGGAAGTTGCCAACTTGGAATTGGAATAATGACACATGACTACTATGAATAATGCAAGTTTGCAAGTCACCATAGTAAAATTAAATATAGCAATTAGTAAATTAAAATGATTTAATAATCAAATCATAAAATGCTTGTTGAAAAAGTTAGAATTGAATTCTTTTTTGCATAACGAGGATACAATTTCAATTTTGTGCTCACTTTTCAGTGTTGCCATGATATGGTGATTGATTCCACATACTTTAATAATTATTTTCTATATTCTTTTCTATGAGCATTTAGTATCTAGTATGTACTAATTTTGAATCTACCTATTAGTCTATAGAAAAAATAAAATTATAACCTCAATATGCCAAGGAAGTTGGGACGCTTTGTAATATGACTCACTGCTCAATATTCTTAGTTTTGTTCTTGAATATTCCAAGTTCTGAGTTCTCATTCTAATCCTATAAAAGTATTGAGTTCAAAAATTGAAAATGCATTCATTGTTCAGTTGTCGGTTTTTAATTAATGCTTGGAACAACCTTCAATCCATGCTTTGAAACATCCTTTAGGCTTTAATTCATGCTAATCCTATTACAGTTCTGAGTTCACCAAGCATGAGTGAAGTAAAGTTCATGCTTATCCTATGAATCCATGCTATTTATGTTTACTTCACCAAGAATGAGTGATTTTTTTGTTTAAAATGCACACATACACTTTGAGTTGAAGGTTCTTTTGATAACCAAGGATATTCTGGGTTTCTTAGGGCTACTGATCTAGACAAAGGAGGTCCAAAACAATTATGGGTAAGACAAAGGCTGTCCAAAAGTTACAACAATTCTCAGTTCTAGGTTCTCACTAGAACTTAAGACTTGAAAAGTTAACTGGGACTCATACATATACAACCCTATGGGAAATGATAAATCTAAAACAATGAACAATCACAAGAATAGAATCTGAAATCCCACAAGAGATTAAATGGTAATCTGAAATCTCTAGTTAAGCTTGTAATTACTAAATATTAAGTGATACATCCTAGATTAACCAACTAGTAGAAATTGATTAAGTATAGGACAACTTCCAATGAAACCAAGTCAACATCATCATGATGGAATGAACCTGCTGCTTGTAGATGTATGAGGAAGGGTAGAAGAAATATAATATATGCAATAAAAAGTTCATTTGTAGCTTGATCCTACAATAAAAAAATGTTAGTGGTTTAAAATTTTTGACATTTGAGTCCCCTAAGAAGGTGGACTCCATGTAAGTTGCTACAGAATCCACGAGGATATGGTAGAAAATTTGTAGACTGGAAATGGTTCCCTCTTGATTTTGTGCTTCAGTTGAGATATCATGAGACACCAAATAACTTTCAGGTTTGAAACCTTGACTTGAAACCTGTATCTCAAACCTTGCTACCACTTGTTTTGAAGAGAAACCTCTTTGTGATTGATACCCTATTACATGCTCATCCCATAGAAACTGATTGCTATGTCCTTCTCCCAGATCAGAATATGAAACCTTCTCAACATTTTATTTTATGTGCTCATAATCTGGTAGGAATACAAGTAAAGGAAAGGAAACACCTATAAACTATAATTTCCATATAAATAGGCACAATGACTCTAATGTAAGATAAATGTAAAATCCACTACAATTCTCTCTGTTGATTTTTCCAAGCTATTATATCTCCTTGAAATCCAACCAGGACTCCTATGTATTGCAAAAGACTCCAAGAGATTTATCCCTTTTCCCTAAATAATATAATTGCTTGCTTTAATTTGATTCCCTAATGGTCCCTGTTGAAGCAATTCTATTACACAAGCTGTGGAATCTAGATGAAGATGTTGGCTTGCCTCAACAAGAGTACTTATATCCATGAAGAAGGTCTCCCAAGCGTAGCGCTACCCAAGCAACATGTAGGAGGTGTTCCTCATCATCCAAACCCTAGAACATAATCTCATGAGGAAACCCTAATTCGGCCTTCTCCTCCTCTCTCGTGTGAAACTCCAAGAGGATATGACAAGACAAGACAAGTGATACAAATGAGGAAGCCTTGACCTATATTTATACAAGCCTCATGACCTATGGGCCCACACCATGCTAGTTGAAAATACTGGAGAGGAGAAACCTTTATGGTTCATATGCTTGAAACCTTAGAAGGCCAAATTAGGGATTCCTGCAACGTTGGGCACTTCCTCTACAACGTTGGGGGGTTGCCAGAAAAATGCTCTCCATTGGAAAAATTGGCTAAGTATTGAAAAATGGGCTTAAGTAGGCTTTGGAAAATGCCCACCATTTCTCACCTGTGAGGGATAAATTTTTTTGGAAAGCATCAACTTGTAGGTGGATGATTTATGCACTTAACCATTGGCTCGGTTTATGCTTGCAAGTGGAGCTTACTATGTCCCCTCTTCAATATCCAAAGCTATATGTGCATTGAATTGGTTGATGATGGGTTGGTTGTTTACATGGTAGTTGGCCTTGTTTCCATTTGATGGATCCAACATGAAAATGCTACGTGTACCATCACCATAAATACCACCATAATATTTATAAGTAGGAAATGCATACTTACCAGAACTAAGGCCGTGACTGAATAATTAGGTCAAAGGTCAATGAAACTACAATAAGACAAAAATACGGGAAAGGATGTGGATTGAACTTCAATAAAAAAACAACCAAATACTTTGGTCCAAGTCATTCCTCCACGCCCATTGCACTTGTATTATAGGATGCTGCACTATAACAGTCATATAGCCACATCAAGTGCATAATAAATGTACTAAGCCATCCATAAATGAAGGCCATCAAAGTAAATATAATTTTATTTATTTTCCACATAGAGATGACGGATGTGGAAATTAGGTAAATGAGGGAGCATTTATAGCTCTTGCATCACTTTTTGGCAATCTCCCAGCCAACATAGACTTAATTTAGTTAAATCCCTAATGCTGGAGCCCTAAGGAAACCTTATCATGCCAACATAGTGCAAATTTTTGGCGGTGTCTAAGTGGGGCTTTTCTCTTCATTCAATGTGTCCATTATTTATAGCTAATTCTATATCAATATAAATATGATTCCAATTGCCTTAGCCCTATCTTCCTACGTTTCCTTGGGCCTCAACATTCTTGAACATAGTAAATAGTCAAACCAAAAGTGGCCAACCTCGTACCTATGGCTAGATGTGATTAAAAAATACCATGTGGACCAATATCTTTACATGTAAGTAAATACATCCACTTGTAGGCATGTACTTCCACATGTGATCATGAGATAATTGAAGCAGAAACTTGGGCTGTAAAAAGAATTTTTGAGACAAAACCCATCCAGAAGATAATAATATTTCTCAAAGGCTTATGCCCTGTTTGATTTCAACATACAACTAAGTGCTACACTATACAACGGAAGTGCTATGATGGCACACCCAAGTCAACTTTTGTTATTCAGACTCCAAGAGGATGAAAAATTAGTTGAAATGAGAATATCTACATGTGCCAGGGACTACAAACATAGAGGGAAAACCAACCTGCATATATTGGTAAAGATCATGGAACAAATGGCATGGGCAGAAGGTCCAGGATTAGGCATTGGGTGTTGTATTGCTAGTTGGGGCAGGGGAGGTCTGTATGTCACCTTTCTTTCCTGAAGCAATAGATCTCAATCATTGTTATCTTTTTTGTTCTGCAACATGGGAGGAAGCATGTTTAGTCTTGGACCGAGGTGGTCTTCTCCTAGACTTTGATTACAGTTCTAATATTCTTAAGATTCATGCCATTTTGTTTTCCCCATTACAGGTCAAATATCACAATTGGTAATTATTTTGGAATAATTAGAATGTGATAGCTGCCACGAGAGTTATTATTAGCATAACTCTTTTCCTTTCAAAAGTAAAATATGACGTTTTTTTTATCTGCCACCTTCACTAGAAGGTTGTAGAGTAGGGTTTTATTTAACTCAGGAGAGTGGATCTCCAACTAAACTTAGAGATGGCTACATTCTTGGAAAAGTTATTAACCAAATTCCAAGGTGCTCTAGCCTTTGGACACTACTAAAAGGTGTTCATAATTGTTTCAATTAGGCCATAATTAGTATATTTTGGGGCTTAGTGTTTAGCAAATAACGTCCTTTCCATGATGCATAAGAGACCAAGGAAGAGTGTTTTTTGAGTTCCTTGGTGCTTTGCACACTCCAAGCAATCTAGTTTCCCACTTTGGTTATGAAGTTAGCTTGCTAAAGCTTCTTGAGCCTGGCCTTTATTTCTTCCCCATATGTATGTTGATGTGCATATTTGACTCTTTGCCTTTGATACATTACAGATCTAGGAGACATATAATTATATTGAAACCAAATTATTTAGCATAAGCAGGGTGGAGTTGGAGGCTAGCTGTTGATGATGTACAACATGTACAGGGAATAATGCAGACATCATGTTATCATTCTTGTAGAAAGACAAGTGCAGGGCACACCCATGGCTTGCACATATAGTGCGTAGTTCTAGTACATGTACTAAGAAGTACAGGGTAGTCATGATATACATATGCCACAAATGCTGGGTAGAAATGCAGCTTAAAAGCTGACAGAGGAAGCTTCATTCAACTCCACAGGGTCTTTTCAGCATGACTTGTATGTAGGATTCTGGGTGGGGATGTTTGGTCAATCAATGTGATCATTTAGAGGGTTTCCGCTATTACTTTCAATCTTCCAATATATAATAGTTGGCTAACTTCAATGTCCACCAACTAGCATAGATCCATATTTACCTAAAGGGATAAAAAACTCGGGGTGCAAACCTCAATGTGGTTAAACAGTCTTGGAGCGTGCAGAAACACTGACATTTGCAACTCAAATGTTTTGTTCTTGCTCACCACTTAATAGATCTAGGGTTAAGATGGATCTATGCTAGCCTTAATACGCTAAGAGTAATTAAATGTCCACCTGTTTTTTATTAGCATTAGACACAACTAAAAACAGATCTTCCTCACCTTAGGAATAGAAAGTTCCTGTCAATGCAACAAATAAATTGGAGCATGAAGATTTAGGTTTCCAAACATTCTATGTCCCTAAAATTCCAAAACCTGGGAAAATCTTAGACATGTTGGGCTATCATCTAGTCACAAATATATGTGTAATCAACAATGAAATCCTGTCGAATGAAGTTCAAAACCCAGAGGACATGGTCCTAATGAATCACAGATAGTGAAAGGTGGTTTCTAAAATGCTAAGTTGTAGTTATATCGATAATAACCACCCACATCCTAGAAGACCAAGGCCTTGGATTTATTGTGGTTGAAAGTGATAAAAGTGTTACACACATAATGAAGAACACCTCCCCCACAACCATTTCGTAAAAAGTATTCCCACTGTTGCAAAAACTTGTCAATTCAGTACGATGCCCATTATTGGAAAAACCTGTTAATTTTGTATGTAATGATGCCCGTAATTCATGGGGTTAATATTTGGTTTTGGTTTCTCTAGAGAGATCCCTGTCACCTAGGCCTTCTCAGACTCCCTTGCAGATTGTTAACACAAACCTTTCCATCAAATAAAACTCTAAAGGTCATTATCAAAACTGTCATGAATGGAATCTATGGTATGTACACATGGTATATAAACAAGAACAATCATTGTTGTAATTCCCATACTAATGCCTGTACTGCACTGTAAATTTAATGGAAACTCTTTCTTTCATACCCAAAATGCTATCCTCAGGGATGATGGTGAAACCCCTAGAATAACATGAACACACAGAATATACAAAAATGGGCTTGGAATTTGACACATATGTGGCTATCACGAGCCATTTTAAAATATATTTTATGTGCACATTTTTTTTACAACATATTGAACTATAGGCTATATTTTTTAAACAACAAACTGGAATTTATATACTTTGCTAATACATTCTCACATGTAACTAAGTACTAATTTCACTTGGTTAAATGAGCTACATAATGGAACCTGTTAGCACCCAAATGGATTTCTCATATCAACAAATTCAATTGGGATCACTTATCAGTTATCATTGTATCATAATCATTTATTGGTATCTGCCTACGTTTCCTTGGGCCTCAACATTCTTGAACATAGTAAATAGTCAAACCAAAAGTGGCCAACCTCGTACCTATGGCTAGATGTGAATAAAAAATACCATGTGGACCAATATCTTTACTTGTAAGTAAATACATCCACATGTAGGCATGTACTTCCACATGTGATCATGAGATAATTGAAGGACAACCTTGGGATGTAAAAGGAATTTTTGAGACAAAACCCATCCAGAAGATAATAATATTTATCAAAGGCATATGCCCTGTTTGCTTTCAACATACAACAAAGTGCTACACTATACAACAGAAGTGCTATGATGGCACACCCAAGTCATCTTTTTCTATTTAGACTCCAGGAGGATGACAAATTAGTTGAAATGAGAATATCTACATGTGCTAGGGACTACAAATAGAGGGAAAACCAACCTGCATATAATGGTAAAGAGCATGGAAAAAATGGCTTGGGAAGAAGGTCCAGGATTAGGCATTGGGTGTTGTATTGCTAGTTGGGGAAGGGGAGGTTTGTATGTCACCTTTCTTTCCTGAATCAATAGACCTCAATCATTGTTATCTTTGTTGTTCTGCAACATGGGAGGAATCATGTTTAGTCTTGGACCGAGGTGGTCTTCACCTAGACTCTGATTACAGTTCTAAGATTCTTAAGATTCATGCCATTTTGTTTTCCCTGTTATAGGTCAAATATCACAATTGGTAATTATTTTGGAATAATTAGAATACGATAGCTGCCACGAGAGGTATTATTAACATAACTCCTTTCCTTTCAAAAGTAAAATATGGCGTTTTGTTTATCTGCCACCATCACTGGAAGGTTGTAGAATAGGATTTTATTTAACTAAGGAGAGTGGATCTCCAACTAAACTTAGAGATGGCTACATTCTTGAAAATTTTAGTAACCAAATTCCAAGGTGCTCTAGCCTTTGGACACTACTAAAAGGTGTTCATAATTGTTTCAATTAGGCCATAATTAGTATATTTTGGGGCTTAGTGTTTAGAAAATAATGTCCTTTCCATGATGCATAAGAGACCAAGGAAGAGTGTTTTTTTGAGTTCCTTGGTGCTTCACACACTCCAAGCAATCTAGTTTCCCACTTTGGCTATGCAGTTAGCTTGCTAAAGCTTCTTGAGCTTGGCCTTTGTTTCTTCCCCATATGTATGTTGATGTGCATATTTGACTCTTTGCCTTTGATACATTACAGATCTAGGAGACAGATAATTAGATTGACACCAAATTATTTAGCACAAGCAGGGTGGATTTGGAGGCTAGTTGTTGATGATGTACAACATGTACAGTGAATAATGCAAACAACATGTTATCATTCTTGTAGAAAGACAAGTGCAGGGCACGCCCATGGCTTGCACATATAGTGCGTAGTTCTGGTACATGTACTAAGAAGTATAGGGTAGTCATGATATACATATGCCACATATGCTAGGTAGAAATGCAGCGTAAAAGCTGACTGAGGAAGCTTCATTCAGATCCACAGGGTCTTTTCAGCAGGGCTAGCAGAAAGATCTAAGTGCAGGTTAACACAACTTATGGACCTATATTTCCATTCTAAACGCTATGAACAAGACAACAATGGGAAATAAGCAATAAAAAATTGTTCCAACCTTGCATCACTTTAAATAATTTAAGCTTAGCTCCATAGAGCCCTTACTGAGATCGAAGGAAAATATCACCTACTGGAACAACTGGATCTACTGCTTCATTGGCTGAAATTGAAAGGGGTGGGTCTCAATCTGAAAATGAAATAGTTGTAGCAAGAGAACCAATCCATCTCCCAAACGGGTGCGGCATTGATTCGTCGAGGTAATATTGAAATATCCGAGAGAAATCGTTTCTCCATCTAGCTAGGGAAACGAGAGATCCACCATCGCCTGTAACCCCCTCCATGGCACTTAGGTTTCTAAGGATTCTTGTGCCCTCTCTCTCACACACACGCTGAATAATAACCTATCCGAAGAGTTGGATTCCTTGTGATATTATCGATTTGCTGTAATTTTTTGGGGTTTTGACTGTCCGAAACAACTTTGAATGTTAAGAACTAGAACTATACCCATATATGGCCCATTCCGGAGCTAAAACTTCTCAATTGATCTCCCAAAAAATCAATAGCTGCAAAACATCAATAATTTGGACTTGGATTGGTTATTTGGCACCAACCGACTAGTTGGACTTGTTATGGGGGTAATTCGAGGAAGTAATCTCCATGAATTCAAGATAATCCTGTTGGTTGTGGAGCCAGATCTTCTAGTCTCAAAGATGAAATTGTATTAGCCGTGTTTGTAACCCCAGTTCTATATGATATGTAGGTGGACTATACACTCACCCCAGCGGGGGGGGTGTGGGGGGGCATCGCCCCCCCACGGGGTTCCAGGGGGGACCATCCCCCCTGGCTGGGGGGTCCGGGGGCCAGCGGTCCCCCGGCGGGGGTTCGGGGGCAGCGCCCCCGAAGGAAATTTTTGGGGCTGTTTTCGCCAGCTGTTTTGCGGGCCCATGGTTTTGGGTATCCCGTGGTATTTTCCCATTGTATTTCCCTTATAAAAGAAGGACATTGTAATACGGCTAGGGTTGATGTATTAGGTTTTATGCATTGTAAAGATCTTTGAGATCTGGTGAGAGACTGTGAAACAGAGAAGAGGAAGTGCAGCGGTTGTGCTGCAGGTTGTATCCCTTCATCTTGCTGGACGGTAATAATAATAAGGACTGGCAAATTCAGTGTGGACGTAGCCCAAGTTGGGTGAACCACGATATATCTGTGTCTCTCTTCTAATGTGTATGTGTGATTATATTTGCATTTCTGTTTATTGTTATTGCTCTGCGATCCTGTTTTTCTAACAAATCCTCCATGAATTGGAACTCAAGTAGTTGGTGGGAGGTTAATCGTTTTTAGTGTTTAGGTTCCAAAGAATAATGGAGCTTTACATTAATTATTATTTTATATGTTGTGTATTATATTATATGTTTAATGTTTATCATATCATATTAAGTGTTTATAATATTATATATGTTGTTTATTTTACATGTTTTGTGTATTAATATGTTATATGTTATATGTTTTATTATATTATAGATTTTGTTTGTAATATATATATATAGAGAGAGAGAGTATGTTTTGTAATTATATGGCATATAATGTCGATTCCCGCTGACTCATTTAGTTAAGGTGTGGGTCTCATCAACAGGGCGACCCGAGTTCAATTCCCCTTAGGGGTGAACTGGTTGGGAGGAGACACCCAAAATCCAACTTGTGGAGGGTTGGTGTGGCCCAGGTTGAATGTGATCCCAAGGTAGTTTTGATGGATTAGATTCCCTTGGGTCATGGTCTATTAGACTAGAGTTCGCTCCCACAAGTAAGGGAAATTATAGCAAATAAAAAAAATATGGTATGTAATATAATATGTTTTGTGGATTTTTGGATAGCTGAGTGCTCCAAACAAGTGTACCTTGTCACTGCTATCTACCTATTTGGATTTCTAGATGTGGTTCGGTATAGTAGATTTTTTCTATCTAAGTTGATCATCAGTTCTTAATTGGTATGGTATTGACATGTTATTAAACGTATCAATAACCCCCCTAAAGTATGTTTTATACTAACTTAGGTTGTCTAGGTCCCACTTTCTTAATCTTAGGGATATAAAATGGGCAAGGGTATTGACCGTAGCAATATGGTCAGCATGTTCTTTTACTTAGCCACAAACTTATAGGTTATGTTAATTAGGATTGAATTGTGAACCGAGTCCATTTTTAGTGCACATGGCAATAATGTGCAAATATATTGTTATATATATGTTGGGTTAGTATAATACATGGTATGTTTTGTGATATTAGATAGTAATATATATGGATGGCTTATTATATGGTATAATGTTTTGTTATTATATTGTATGTCTTTAATATGGTATTATTCAGTATTATAATATATGTTTTTTATTAATATACAAATTATATATTGCAAATTTTTATATATTATAAGTTTTTAATACATATTTTAATGATCAAACAAAATGGCTATGGGGATATTGGTCAACGTAGCATGGTCATGATTGATTTCATGTCAATTGAGTCTATAATTTTGAGTGCACGTGATAACAATAATATTACACTTATAGAAGAGACTTGAGACCAGTGAACACATCCACCAACATCTAGAGTTGTATGGATCTCATATTTGGATATCTTGAAAGAAGAAAATATTGTTGAGTGACATACGGGGTCTCTCATGAATCCATCTATAGTGTTACAGTTTACTAAATTTTATCACTGTAGATAGATTCAAAGACTCATTTTTAGTAAATTTTAACACTACATATTGATTCAGAGACTCCCATGTAGTGTTAAAATTGAGTAAATTTTACAAATTCATTGTCAAAATTGTAATTTTCCATTTCTAGGGTGACACAACTAAAATTGACTAACATAAATGACTAATTCATATTTTTAGTCGTTGCTAGCTAGTCATATTTGTATTCTTGTGACTAAATTAGTCGTTTACGTTAGTCATTTTTATTTTAGTCATGTATTATCTAGTTGTATATTTTATCATGTGAGTAAATTAGTCGTTTATCTTAGTCGTTTTTTGTTAAATCACTTAAAATTGCTCAATTTTTGTCATTTATCCCTTGAAAAAACTGTGGTGACTAAATTTTTTAGTCACTTGGTCACTTATCTCTCATTTTGTACTAGTGTTAAGACTAAACTAGACATGGTCTACTTCCCTAGAACATCACTTACAAGGCCTCGAGACATGTACATACCACTCAAAATAACCTAGTGACACCAACATCCTCAATAATAGGCTAATGATACTCTGAACATGCCATGTTTGGTTGGTGGAGGAAACCTTCTTAACCCTGAATGGCTCAAATATTCATTTAGGGATTAATATTTAGGTCTCCTCCATTGACCATCATCCAAGACCATAAACCTAGATACATAACTTTCCTCAGCGGATTTGGATTCATTAATGGTTTCTTTAGGGATAAAGTCATGGTCTTATTCCCTAGAATGTCATTACCAAGGCATTGGGACACCTACATAAGGCTCTTGCTTTCCTCCTATGACTCTTTCCAAGGCCTTGAGATCTATCCCACTATGCAAAAACTCTTGATTGTTCCCATATCCATGCCAAATATCAACTTTAAAGGGCGTATGTTATGGTTCATGGCCTTTATCATTTCCCATTACCTCAATAATATTATGTTAAGGTATACTTCTTTCAATTCCTTCCCCAACCATTTTCTAAGACCCATCCCTAGTGCACAAAGCCACATATTTCCACCCTGCATATCCCACTTCAAGATTAATGATATTATGTATAGTGCATGATATTCTATGTGATAGTTTGATTCATCACTCTTAGCCCGAGATGCCTAAAACCTTCCTTTAGCGACTAATTAATATGATTCTTCCCATGATTATATCCAAATTTTTCATCCCTAGAGTCACTTATATGAACAGTCAAATGCCAAGGACAGTGTTGGCAGTTCATGGGTGTGTTTTAAAGATTCCCTTAGTGGCTAAGCTTCTTTTATGGTCCAAGGCAGTGATTTCCTCTCTTGAAAATGTCCAAGGACTTGATACCAATCCCTTGTGCTCAAATCCTAATAATGATACTAATATACACCAATAAATTTAATAAGATCAATAAAAATATACTTGATCAAATAATAAGATTTCAATTTAAATCACTTTTATTAATGATTTTATAATAGTAATAAATTAAAAATGGTTGGCTTTAATTATTTCTTTGAGGCCAAGAATATCCTAGGCCACTGATGTTTGTTTCTTTAAAATATTGTTCATGGCTATGGATACCTCAAAGCTTTCTTTAGGGAATAAGGAATGTGATTCCTTCCTTAATTATGTATAGAGCCTCAAGACCCCTAGTAACTACTATTCAAAACCATCTAATGACATAGACATCCCTAATCAAACACTAAATATACTCTCAAGGGTTTTAATTTCATGGATTAAGGCCCAAGTTTTATCCCTCAATCATGTCTAGGGCACCCAAGACCCATACCAAGTTCTCAAAAAATTCTAATGGCACTAATATACCCACTTAGATGAATAATATGCTCTTGGGAGGTCATGTGTGGTGGTTGTAGGCATTGTTCTTAGCCAAAGATGCCTAAAATTTCCTTTAGGACCTAAGTCCCACTCTTTTCTCCCCAACCATGTCCAAGGTGTTGACACCTATAATTAGTCTTAAAATTATCTCTGTGCCACAAAAAAACCCACTTAGAGGCCAAAGATACCATGGAAAGATCTATTGTAGTTGTTCAACATGTATTTCTTGGCTATAGATAACTAGAAGCTTCCTTGAGGTCCTAAGGCCCAATTTCCATTCCTTAGCCATGTCTAGGGCCCTAAGACCCATACATAATGCTCATAAACGTCTTAACAATGCCCATATAATTCCGCCTATAAGGACAAATATACCCTCAAGAGGTTAGCTTTGTTGGTTGGAGACATCATTGTTAGACCTTTAGGCCTAAAAGTTTCCTATATATCCCAATGCACGAGCTTCCTACACCAACCATGGGTAATACCTCAACACATTAACCTAGTGCTCAAAAACTCCTAATGGTTCCCATATCTAGTCCACTTAGTGGCCATGGATACCATGAAGAGATCATGTGTGATGTTAATTCAACGTGATGTTGTTGGCCCTACCTACCCATATCCCAACTTGGAGGAAAATGATACTCTCGGGAGATCGAGTGCGATGGTTCAAGGTGTTGTTCTTGAATTAAGCTACCTAAAATATTGTTTTAAACACTAAGGCTTAGGTTCCTCTCTTATTCATGTCTATGGTCCCACAACCCATCCTTGGTGCTAAAAACCTTCTAATGGTTCCATATTAAAACTTAGAGGCCAAATATCCCACATAGAGGCCATGTGTGGTAGGTTAAGAGTTTATTCATGGCCCTTGAGTTTCAAAGGCTACATTTTAGGACTAAGGCTAATGTTTCATCACTCTATCTTGGCTTAGCCCTCAATACTTACACATAGTTCTCAAAATACCATAATGGTTCCAATATGCTCTATTGAAGGTGAAAGATCCCCTTGAGAGGCCATTTGTGTTTGTTCAAGGCATTGTAATTAGCATTGGAAGCACAATAAATAGCAATTTAGGGTATAAGGCCTAGGTAATTTCCTCCATCCACCATGCTCAAGGCCTTGTGAACAATACCTTGTTCTACAAATATCATAATGGTGTCCACATCACCATTTTGAGGTCAAATATCCCCTTGATAGATCATGTGTTTTAGCTCAAGGAATCATTCTTGGGACTATATTCCATTAATATGCATTTCATTGTATACCAACCATGTCCAAATCTCCGAGACACATACTTGGGCCAAGTATATGCTCGATAGGTTGATGTGTGGTTGATTAGGGCATTGTTCTTTAACCTAAATGCATATAACTTTAATTTGTGGAATAAGGCCTAGCTTTCCTTCCTCAATCATGTTCAAGGCATAGAGACTTGTACCTAGTATCAAAATGTTCTAATGGCACTTGTATCCCCACTTGAAGGTGAGGATAACCTTGAGAGGTCTTAGGTGGTGGTTTGAGGTATTGTTGATGGCCATGAGTACCTATAATATTATTTGGATTCATATCCCCACATTTCCCCCCAAACTATGTCAAATTACTTGAAATCCATACCTACTACTCAAAATATTCCAATGGCTCCCTTAGCCCCACTCAAAAGAAAATGATACCATTGAGAGGTGCTATGTTGTAGCTTGATTTTTTTCTCTAAGCCTTAGATAACTAGAAGCTTCCTTTATGGGCTAAGTTTTAGGTTTTCTCCCCTAACCCTACTCTCAGCTCCAAGATCCATACATAATGTTGAACAACTTATTAATGCCATCAACATCCCACCATTAGGTGAAAGGTATCTTTCAGAAGTCATTTGTGGTGGGTTGAGGTGTTGTTCTTGGACTTCTATGCATAAAAGTTTCTTTTAGGGTGTAAAGCCATATTTTATTTGTAGACCATGTTCATAATCCTGAAACCCATATCTATTATTCAAAGCCTTCTAATGTAATTAATATCCCCACTAAGAGGTGACAGATTCCCTCGGCAGGGATTCAAGCCATTGATATGGGCCTTGGGTGTATAGAATGTGCCTTTAGGGCCTAAGTCCTAACTTTCATCCTTTTAAACTATCAAAGGCATCAAGACCCATGTCTATTGCTGAGTTCCTCCTAATGGAATTGGTATCTCAACTCATATGTCAAGGATACCCTCAAATGATCTTATGTAGTCATTTGAAGTGTCTTTCTCGACCATGGATTCCTAGATAGTTCCTTTAGGATCTAAAGTTCAAGTTTCTTCCCTTTTCCATGTCTGGGGCCTCAAGATCCATACCTAGTCCTTAAAACCTTACAAATTCCACCCATATACCTATTCTAAGGCCAAGGATCCTCTTGATAAGTCATGTCTTGTGTTTGGAGGTGTCTACATATTTATTAGCCTTGAATCCCTAAAAGCATCATTTAGTGCCCAAGGCTTGGTTTCCTCCCTTAACCATGTAAATGAATCCTAGTCCCATCTGTACTTATCAAAATTTCATAATAGCATTGATATCCACACACATAGGCTAAGAATACCCTCACAAATCCATGCACAGTGGCTTGATGTGCTTTTATTGGCCATATATGTTTAGAATATTCCTATAAGACTTAAGGTAGAAGTTTCCTCCCTCAACCATGTTTGGGGCCCCAAGACCCTACACAATGCTCAAATATTTCTAATGGAACTAATACCCATCAAACAATTTAATAATTAATTATTACTTATATTAATAAAAAAATGATCATTCAAGCAATTAAATTTCAATTCAAAACACTTTTATCACCATCAAACAATTTGATAATTAATATATATATATATATATACTTATATATATCATTATATATATATATATATATATATATATATAATGCATGAATATCATCATCATCATTGCTATCCCCATCGTTGTCATCATGCCAATCATCGACGTCATCATCATAAAAAACAATGCCATCATCATCATCATCATCATCATCATGTTCGTCATTGTCCTCATCATCATCATCATCATTCTCGAAAACATCAAAGTCATCATCAACAAAATCATCATCATCACCATCCTCATGATCATTATCATCGTCGACATGATTATCATTATCATTGGCATCATCATGAACATCAACATCATCCACAATACCATCATAATCATCAACATGATCATCATCACCATTGCCATCCTCCCTCTCCTCCTCCTTTTCATCATCATCATGACAATAGCCATTGTCATCATCATCATTGACAACATCATCGTCATCATTGGCAACATCATCATCATCAACGCCATCCCCATCATCATCATGTTGGTCATCATGATGCTAATCAGTGTCCTCATCATCATCATCAATATTATTCTCGACATCATCAAAGTCATCATCAACAATATTTTCATTTAGGGCTTATGGGTTATATATATGTCAGCCCCTAGGTCGTGATGCATGGTCTAAATTAATAGGGAAACTTTGGTTTGCAAGTTTAACATGCATGGTGGAAATTGCAAGGTTTGGAATAATATAAATATTTATAAGGGATATGGGCATGATAAATGGCCAAAAACAAATATATTGGGTCATAAAATTTACATGTGTGGCTCATGGGCCATGTGTGCCACTCAAACCAACACAGATGCCATGAATTGGGAATGTTGGGGTTGTTGGTTCAGTATGTTGGTCATTTCAATATTCAACACATTAATGATGTTTCTTGAATATACGGGAATGGTATGAGGAAAAGACACATAATATTATGCCATAAAAAAGTCCTTTGTCTTCTAGGCCTTGTGTGGGTTTTGGGGGGGGGGGGGTTTAAAAACCACCTTGAAAAGGAATTTTAAGGGGCCTCTTTTAAACCCCTTCCCAAAAATTCATGCCAATTGGACTTTTGGGGGTGGCTTTAAAACAACCGCCCCCAATAGTTCGATTCTCATGACTTTTAAGGGTTTTTATTTTAAAACTGCCTTGAAAAGGATCTTTAGGGGGGTCTCTCAACACCCCCCAAAAAATGTCATGAGAATTAGACTTTTGAGGGCGGCTTTATAACAAACGCCTCCAAAAGTCCAAATTCTCATGACTTTTAAGGGGGGATTTTTAAAAACCGCCTTGAAAAGGACCTTTAGGAAGGCGGTCTTTCAACCCCCCCCCCAAAAAAAAAGTCATGACAATTGGACTTTTGAGGGAGGTTTTATAACCACCGCCCCCAAAAGTCCAAATTCTCAGGACTTTGATGGGGGAATTTTAAAAACCACCTTAAAAAGGACCTTTAGGGGGGTCTTTCAAACCCCCCTGAAAAAAGTCATGACAATTGGACTTTTGAGGGAGGATTTATAACAACCGCCACCAAAAGTCCAAATTATCATGACTTTTGGGGGCAACTTTAAAACAATCGCCCCCAAAAGTCCAATTATCATGAATTTTGGGGGCGACTTTAAAACAACCGCCCCTAAAAGTCCAATTCTCGTCAATTTTGGAGGGGGGGTTTCAAAAAGCGCCTTGAAAAGTACCTTTAGGGAGGTCTTTTCACCCCCCCCCAAAAAAAACTCTTGAGAATTAGACTTTGGAGGGGGGGGGGGGTCTTTTAAAAACCACCCCCAAAAGTCTTATTCTTAGGACTTTTGAGGGGGGTTTTTAAGAACCTCCCCCAAAACCCAAAATAACTTTTTTGGGGGGGGGGTTTAGCAAAACCGCCGCAAGCCATAACCGCCCCAAGCCAAAACCGCCCCTAAAAGGGTGATTTGTTGTAGTGACTTGTTCAGTATCTTAGTTTTCCCATCATATTGAGGGAGATAAGATGAACTGTGAGCTAATTGAGTACCCAAACAAGAAAATAATTTAGTCCAAAATTTTCCAGTGAAAGTTGGATCTCTATCACTTACAATAATCTTCAGATTTTCATGTAACTTTTGAATAGTTTCCATAAAGGCTGCAGCTACTAGACTTGCATTAAAAGGGTGAGAGAGTGCACAAAATGTGCATACTTCGCGAGTCTATAAAAACCACCATAATAACATTCTTTCCTTCAAACTTGGGTAGACCTGTGATAAAATCCATGGAGACTTCCTCCCAGCACTAGAAAGGTATGTCTGATGGTTGTAGAAGTCTTGGGGTCTTAATTGTTTCACCCTTATTTTGTTGGAAAACCAAGCATTCAGCCACAAACCTTTGAACATCAAATTCAAGCCCTTCCCAAAAAAATTCTTTCTTGACCCTGTGGTAAGTTTTCAAGAATCCAGAGTGCCCACCTATAGGAGAGGCGTGTAATTCTAAAAAGACCTTCTGCTTGAGTTGGGATTTTTTTCATAAATATAAGTGATCCTTATACCATAATGAATCATTTTTCCACACAAAAATATATGATACACTGGAATCATTCTGTAGCTTTTGAATGAGCGTCCACACCGATAGGTCATTTTTCCATTCTTCCCTTGCTGCTACTACCCAATTTGGTTGTAGAATGGAAATGGAACAAAGTAATGCCCCAACATCTTCATATTTTCTGGAGAGTGCATCTGCCACCACATTATGTTTCCCCTTTCTACATATTATTTCAAAGTCATATCCCAACATCTTGGTTACCCACTTTTGTTTCTCTTCCGAATATAGTCTCTGTTCTAAGAAGTATTTAAGACTATCGTGATCTGTTTTGACCTTGAAGTTCCTACCTATTAGGTAAGGATGCCATTTCTTAAGAGCGTGAAGTATTGCCAACATTTCCTTCTCATAAATGGGCTTCTGTAAGTTATTTCCCTTGATTGGATGACTTGTGAAACCAAGTGGGTGTCCTTATTGTATTATAACAATGCTAATGCCATTTCCCGAAGCATCACATTCCACAATAAATGTTTTTGTGAATTCTGGTGTGGCCAATACAAGAGCTGTGCATATTGTTTGTTTAAGTTGTTCAAAAGCTTGAGTTTCCTTTGGAGTAAAAGAAAATGCATCTTTCTTCAATAATGTTGTTAGAGGTGCTGCTATTCTTCCATAATTTTGAACAAACTTGCAGTAGTACTTTGTTAGAACTAAGAATCCTCAAAGATTCTTCAAGGTTTGGGAATCAACCAATCTATCATGGCTTTAATTTTGTTAGGGTCTACCTTGATACCTTCATGAGATACAATGTGACCCAAATACTCTACCTCCTTCACCCCAAAGAAGCATTTGGAAGGTTTTGCATATAGTTGTTGCTCCTGTAGTAGTTGTAGCACCTTGTCAACATGTTGAACATGTTATTCCCAAGACTTGATATAGATTAGTATATCATCAAAGAATACTAGCACAAATTTTCTAAGAAAAGGATTGAAAATGGAATTCATCAACCTTGAAATGTGGAAGGCGCATTCGTGAGACCAAATGGCATGAATAGAAATTCATAATGACCTTCATGAGTTCTGAATGTTGTTTTTTGGATGTTTTCATCCTTCATTCTAATTTGATGATACCCAGAACGAAGATCCAACTTTGTGAAGAAAATTGCTCCATGTAATTCATCTAACAATTCATCAATGACAGGAATGGGAAACTTATCTTTAATGGTGATCTTGTTGAGCTCTCTATAATCTGGACACATACGCCATGATCCATTTGGCTTGTGTACCATTACCACTAGTGCAGAGTAAGAACTTTGGCTAGGCCTAATTATGCCAGCCTCTAACGTTTCTTCAACCATATGCTCAATTTCACTCTTCTGTCCATAGGGGTATCTATAAGGTCTGATGTTAGGAGGAACACTTCCTGGAATTAAGTGAATAACATCATGATCAAAATCTCTGACAGGTGGAAGACCTTTTGGAATATCTCCGAATAGCCTGGAATGCTTATTAATGACCCTTTGGAGATCTCGGGAAATAGGAGGCTTAGATGTTTGAACATCTAATGAGCATAATTGTGCAATTACACCACGATGTCCCTTTTTCATCATTTTTTTCATACCATTAGAGCTTATCACCTTGCGTGGTTTCCTTGTGATACCTTATAATTCATATTCTTTTCCTTCCCATAACAAATTCATGAAAAGCTTCTGAAAATTAAAATCCACAGTTCCCAAGGATTGTAACCATTGAGCTCCTAGGACAAAATCAGCACCGCCCATTGGAATAGCAATCATTGGACTATTCAATACATATTCCCCCATAGTAAGATTTATATTATGACATTTCCATGAGCAGTTGATAGTTCCTCCATCTGCAATCATTACATGAAACTTTGGTGATGGATATACAAAGCAATTGAGAGATTTTGCTCATTTATAGTGAATGAAATTATGAATATTACCATAATCGATCAACACTGTTACCTTTTTCTTTTTGATAAATCCTTCGATCTTGAGAGTTTGAGGAGTGCTAATTCCAGCCAATGCATAACATGATATGGTGGGAGTAATCTCATCTAAAGTAGTATATTCTATTTCTTCATCTAGATATGGTTCTTGTTCTTTTGGTTTTTCCTCTTCACAATCTATATAAAATAATTTCTTCTCACCACACTTATGTCCCTTATTATACTTGTTGTCACAATTAAAGCATAGGAATTTTGCTCTTCTTTCCTCTAGTTGTTGAGATGTCAACCTTTGAGGTGGGTTAGAAGAAGTAACAGTATTCTCTCGGTATGTGTTGGAGGTGGTCTTTCTACTAGCCATCGCCATATTTTTACTTTCAACCTTCCTTTCCATCATGAAGGCCTTCTCCAAGGATGGTGGTTCAAAGAGACACACCTCATGTTGAATGTTATCCTTCAAGGTGCCAATAAAGAGATCCAACATATTATCTTATGAAATGTTCTTCACTCGAAGACTTAGATTCTGAAACTGTTTGATGTGCTCTATAACTGGACCCTTTTGCTTGATATTTATTAACTGGATGAAGAAGGCATTGCTATTAATATCCCCATAATGTGCAATCAATTCTTTAGTGAATATAGACCAAGATATAATACAATCATTTTTACAATCATAAAGCCATTGGTACCATATAAATTGATCAGGCTCTAAATATAATGATGCAATAGTTACTTTTTTCAAAGTTCAAACCTGGTGTAGATCAAATAATTGCTCCATTTGGAATATCCATGTTATTGGATTGTTGCCATCAAACTTTCTCATGTCAATCTTGGGAAGTTGGGTACCTCTTAGTGACCATCCCTGATGAATTCCATTGCTATAATCATTTCCTCTTGGAATATTCTTATGCATGGAAGGTTTTTCAATATGAGAATTATCTTTATCCTCCTAAGTATCCTGGAAGACATCATCACCTATAGGAAGAGTATCCCTTGAATTTTGTATGAGATTAGCAATATTTGTCATATTTCCCATCAACTTCTCCTCTAGATTGAGTAAATAAATTTTTCTCACCGAACCCTTCATATTTTCCTCCATTTTGTTCAACTTCTCTTCTAAATTATCCAAATCAAAGTTTTTTACAGACCCTTTAATGATATCTTCCAACTGGGACACTCGAAAATGGAGGTCTTCCCTTTCATCATATGTCTAGGATGGATCCTCTGGTGGTTTGGATGGAGTGTGAATTTTTATACTTCCTTTTGGTGGAATTTTTAACAATAAAAATAAATATCACACCTTAAGTGTCACCACAATTAGATCCTTATACTCAAAGTTATTCAAAATTAAAAATGGTATACCTTTTCAAACCCAGATTGGAATACTTTTTTAAGGCAGACTTGAAACTGATGTAAATTTGAAATTTTTGCTCCTTTGAGTCTGAATATTCGTGCTATTGTATCATGATCTGTCATATTTCCAATTCCATAGGTATTACCTAATTTGGATGTACGAATAAGAAGTTATTGTGAATCTCCCAACACTTCTTATTTTTGTTTTTTCAGAATAGCGAACTTGTACGGTGTTCCACGTGTCCAATATTTAGTATATGAAGTTGAAAAACCTACCACATATAGTGTGGTACATCTTATTTCATATGCAATAGGGCTCACTCAATTTGGATCTTGCATGCCCTAGATATGACCTTTTTTCCCATAACACCTATTTTAGACTAGTTTTTGGACTAGTCAAAAACCCTGGAATCTGGAGTGAATAAATCCGAACTTGTAATGTTTAAGGGTCTTAAAACTGGACCAAATTTAGTTTGAAATTTTTTCTAGATGGGTTTTAAGTCTTTCTCTTTGAACCCTTGTATAAAAAATCTTATAGCGAAAATTCCACGATAACTCATTTTGAAGAAATCAATCCCGGGGAAAGGGCTTTGATACCACATGTTATGCAACACATTTCCAAAACAAAGCATGAAAAGAGCATAAATAGATCAAAAAGAGTACTCCACGAATTTATTGTATAAAATAGTTGAATAAAAATCCTCTTTGAGGGGGAAACCTCCTTATACAATGTACTGAGTACACAAGACAAGACAAGACAAGATACTTCAAATGAAAATGTCTCCTTCCTATATATATAGGAGACTAAGGGGTACAATCCCAACTAACTGACACAAGTCGACGTAACTAATATAATCATACTAATGAAAATTATCACTAATGTACCAAATCCGACATCAAAACTAATGCAATGAACCACAATATAGAGGGGAATGTGCCCATATTTAAGGCTTAACATGGTGGCCCCAACTCTGTAAAAAATGAAGCCCCACAATTCGATTCAGATTTCATACTTGCACCTCGTGGCATGGCTTTCTTGAATCATTCGGATTCCATCCTTGCATCTCGTGGCATTGCTTTCTTGAATCGTGGCACGATTGTTGAAGTTTTTACAGCCTCAAAATTTTTATTTCAACTTCAAAACAAAAATTCATTTATGATAATTTATTTAGTCTGAGAAAATAAATTGGTGGTTCTTTCACTTGTATTTGTGGAATGCGCGGTGATACCATGTGGATGGAAGATGCAACAAGTCTGATTGGAGAATTCAGATTTGTTGGATGCACAACGATACCATGTGGATGGAGGAAGCAATGATTTTGACTAGTCAAATTTGCATCTCTCTCGATAAATTGAGATCAGTGTTCTTCCTACTACTCACAATTTTCAGAACCAATACCCCAAAGCTGAACACATCAACCTTAACTAATAATTGACCCATCATTTTATACGCTGGATCTATATATCTGCTACACCCAATCGACATTTATTTTCATAAACATAAATGAAACCTAGGATTAAGGCTAATGGGCTTGACATAAGTGATGATGCGTTCATCAACTCTAAGATTGTTAAGTACTCGGTGGTTTTGGTTTTGAGCAAGAATTACTATGTGCCAACGATTCTTGTCTTTATTTGAGTGTTATCTCCTTGGAGTCTTGCCATTTTGGCATTCAAGTTTTGATCTAGCAAAATGTTGAAATTTATTCCACTAAGAGTTCTCCAACAAAATGCTGGAAGTAATGGCTTTGATCCAACCTTGTATTAATTAAATATAGTAGAACCTTGTTTGACAGACTAACCGCCTATTTTCAAATACGGTTAGAAATACAAAACGTTTGAATGAGTGGTTACGAGTAAATACATACACATAAATTCAAGAGCAACTTGGCTATGTGGGACAATCTAAAACATTCAATGGGCTCTCGCCTGTATCTGATGGAAGGAGGACATGTAGAACAAGATATTTGGAATTCACCCATCGCTTAAGTACATGGCGGCATGGCAGTGGCAGAGGTTAAATAGATAAGGGTTATTGCTCGACTATCTTGATTTAACGGGAATTGGGCGTCGTAAACAAATTTCAAGTTCTCAGAGCAGAATTCAACCCGTTTGTTGTCAACCAAATCTATCAAGACTTTAGATTGTTCCATCAAGATGCCTCAAATTCAGTACTCAGAGAAATACAATGATTATGCTTATGAATATATATGCAGTTCTGCCTCTTGAAACTACTAAATTTCTTCCCAAGAACGACTTCTCATTGAGAACGAATGGTGAGCTATTAGAGTCTAGCAGTCACGTGGATGGATGCACTATGCCATTAATCAAATTGAGCCACACATTATGTTATACAAAAGGCCCTTGAATTACCGTCAAAACCAACAACAATAGGCTAGGGATCATTCTCGTGCAATGAATCAGTGCCTTCTTGTGCTTAGGGACGACGAAGCCCTAATCATGTTGTTTGATTCATTTTTTTTAACATCCTCACAGCTTATGGTTTCTCTCCGGAGTGAATGCTCACACTACAGAAACATGGACTCTATTTGTACTATGGCCTCATTCTATTCACCTCCTCAGTTGAAAGTTTGGGCAGCTCCTTGGATCTATCTTCCATTTTGACCTTTGTTGCTTCTGGCCATAACCTACTTTTTGTTGTTGGAACCATCACATATGATCTCCTTTCACACTATCATTGTTGATGGAAAATTTGATCTGGATGGAAACCTAGGTGCTTTGCATATAGATCACACCAATAATGTGCTTGCTACAACTAACCGTGATCATACTTTGATTGTCTATAACAGTTTAATCCATGCCCATGTGTTTTTTGGATGGATTTCTCATTCTTTAAATCTTTCCAACAGACCAATGATGATACTACTATCTGCTACATCTTCTGCATATTATGGACTGATTAAGGTGGATTGTTCTAGTTCCCCAGGATATTCTCTTTACTAATTTGTAGCATGAGGGTTTGGAAGTAGTTTCGCCTTCTGGGATCATTATGCATATGTTTTGTGCCATTCCACAATACACAATTTGTAGACATGAATCATCACACCATGCTATTCCAAAGTGGAGGTCCACGCAATGTGCAACCAACTACCCAGATTTGTCCTCCTATAAATTTTGGATTTTACTTGTGTCTTCAAGCTGGTCCAATGGGAACATCACGACCTCCTCATTCTCATATATGACTATATGAAAATGAATGTGGATGAACTGCAGGTTCTTTCCCAAGCTTCATCTTATGTGTCTCACAGAAGTACAATGACAATCTCTTCAATTGCACCAATCCACTAGATGCATCTAGCTCTAAGCCAAATGCAACAATTCCCTAAGGTTGTGGGCACTTCTCGCTTGATTGTACACTGCTCCATAGATTACCCACAGAGTCTACAGAGCTCTCTTCTATGGAAGCACAGCCCAAGTTAAAGTAAAATTGGTAAACAGTTCTTTAAACAAGGAGGAAAGCAAGGATGCTTTCTCTCTAAATCGGGACATGCATATTCTTTTATCACTGAAGAGTGACGGTTCATTCTTAGGTATTTATTATACCTCCGTCCTATATCGGTGTACTACATTTTAAGTCTCTGATCGGCTCATAAATTTTAAGCCTTCAGAAACTTAATTTTAAAACCTCTGACAAGTTACGTATCCGCACAGCTGATGTGACAGTTGTACAACTCTGAAGCACTATCTTGATGCAATACATGACACTTGATTATTTTAGAGAGAAAAATGTTTGAGATTCTTCCACTTATACTTCCATCTTAATTGATTCCAATTGTTTAGCATCCTTCAAAAGTCGTTGCTAAAATTCAAACATGTTTATGCTTCAATTGGAATCAAATAAATGAAATTTTTCAAAGAGTGTAATGACTTATATGATAGGCCATACAATGCATATCCTGGATCATATACACACAACATTTTCACTTTCAAAACAATTTGGCATGCTTTCAAAGAGAGTCATTGAAATGAAATTTTCTGAAAGTTTGATACATAGAAGGTTATCCTGAAAACATAAAGCTTGAGAAATATTTGATTGACATGCATAGAACCTTCCTTGCAAAGAGTGCAATGAATTTGCAGCTTGTTTTTGTTCCCAAAATTGCACATAGATATTGCCAACCTGTACAAAATTAGACGAATTTTACAGTACTGGTTCCGAGGAATAGGTAAAAGGATTCATCATCAAGACTTTGTCTGTTTCTCCATAACTTTGGATATCCTTATGGCAGAGAATTTGCTGCAATGCAACTTTTTCCCTTGTTATGATTATTATGATGGTATATGGTTATTAATGTACTTCAGTATCTTGTCATTTGTAACAATGTTTGTCTTATTTCTCTACACTTAAATAGTTTATATATATGTGTGGGATGTCAAATTGGAATTTAAAATTATATGAAGTAGATTATTTTTTATTATGATTAATGAATAAGCATTAGAGTCGGAAGTTCCAAATTGGTGTTATTATATAGAAAATTTTGATTTATGCATTGTTTTTCTTTGTGGTTGTGAATGTTGATCTACAAAACTATATAATTCTCGACATATTATGAGCTATATGTTAATGAGGAAACTACTATAGAATTGTGGTGTCTCCTATTAACATATAGATTGATTGGTTGTAGGTTGAGTATGCTTGATTGCTCAACATTCCCTTCATGTAGGAGAATCAAAGGACTAGATAGATCATAGAACTATTATTCCAAGATAGAGGTGGTGTTTAGAGACACCATTACATCACTTAAGCACAATTGAGCATAGCTCAACATACAAAGTAGGGTGCAAAACCAAAATATTTCCATAAAAAACACATGATTCATTTTATTTTTTTAGATTGATCCATAGAGCCATCATATGTAGCACCAAGATGTAAGCAACTCCCTTGAAGTGAGGAAGATGAGGTCCACATAGATTAGTTAGAGCATATAATTGCGTCATTAATTTCTAGCCCATTATGCACCCCAATCTATTGTTCTATTCTAACTACCTGACCAACCAAAAGCTTAATGTTCTCCTAGTCAACTCCTCAGTCAACTACCCGATTGACTCTTCTAGTCAACTATAATTTTTTCACTGACTATCTCTAGAAGAAACAAATGTGTGATAAACTAGAAAAATATGTTATCCAACACCCCTGATCCTCCCCCCCACCATCACCATAACAACCTAGATATTCAAGAGTTGAAACCAATTCTACACACTCCCCATAATTGAAGCTCCCCAAATCCCAAGCATAGCCCAAACTTTCACAAATTTAGCTTATGACAGTGCTTCATAAAGATATCAACAAGCTAACCATCTATCCTAAAATAAACAAGATTCACAACATTTTCTTTTGTTGATTAGTCAAATAATGAGCATGCTTCTTTGAATCTTCACATACTTCATTTTAATGTGTGCAACAAGATTTGTTGCAACCTACATCACATATTGACTATCACAATAACCCACAATCAATGTCTCGACTGGAAATCCAAGTTTAGCCATAAGATGGTGAATCCACACAAATTTTGTGCTATCATGTACTACACCAAAATATTCTTCTTATGTAGTTAATAAAGAAAACACCTTCTTTTTACTAGACCAGAAAATGGGTCCAGATCGAAGTCGAAACACATTATGAGATGTTGAATTCCTATCGTATCGTCTCCATCTCCAAACCAATATGATTCAACGTAACCAATTAACCGGTTATGTTTGTCACTACAATACTTTATACCAAGAGGATAAGTTCTCTTGATATAATGAATAATTCAGTTCGTGGCTTTAAGGTGACATTCTCACAAATCCTACAAAATTGAGAAACCACACTGACAATAAAGGAAATATTAAGCCAATTATGAGTTAAATAAATAAGTCTATTTGCAAGATGTTGATAGAGTGTATCATTGAATTTTAGAGAATCACACTCAGTTAGCTTCACTCCTAACTCATCAACACATATTTACGTTGATATATAAAGATAACATCATCCATCTATAGGATCAACACATATTTAAGTTGAAATATAAAGATATCATCATCCATCTATAGGACTTGGATACCTAAAAGAAATGCAACAGACCAAGTTCAACCATTTTAAAGGTGTATGGTAATTTTTTCTTCAAACTCATAAGTAAAGTTATATTGCTTCCAATAATGATTAAGTCATCCATATACAATGCAACAATCAATGCTTCATCTTTTACATGCAATGCATATATATTATGGTTAGATTCACAACATTTGAGATATCTCAACAAAAAAGAAATCAATTTTCCCATCCCATGCCGTTGGGGTCTATTTCAAATCATACAAGGATTTCTTGAATTGGCACACAAGATTGTCATCCTTCTCAAAACTAGAGGGATTCATATAGATTTCTTTAGTGAGATCAGCATGAAGAAAGTCACTTTTGGAATCCATCTAGCCCATCCAAATTGATCATCAAGTGAAAGAATCAAATCTTGAATGGAGTTTATTTTTGAAACCAATGAAAAGGTTTTATTGTAGTCAATGCCATCTTGCTGAGAAAATATTTTAGCTACCAAACAAGCCTTATGCCTTTCAACAACACCTCTAGATGTAAATTTGGTCTTGTAGACCCATCGACATTTCACCACATTATTTTCTTGTAATCAAGGAACTAAATCCCAGGTGTCTTTCTTTATCATAGAATGATACTCATCAACCATAGCATTCTCCCATTTAGGTTACCTATGTTCATTTGCATATCTATATGGATCACATGCCTCTCACATACATGCCATCAGAGCAATACTACCATGTTGCTTCTAACTTGTGGTTTTTATTAAACCATTGGTGTTTCTGGTTATTGGAACAAGGGGCTTTTCCAGTTCATCACATCTCCATATATTTTGGAGATAGACAAATGACAATTGCTAGTCAAATAGGAGAGTCGACTAAGTGGTCATCTAGTTGGTTGACTAATGGTCCTCCTACTCTCTCAACTAGTTGGACCAATCGACTAGTCAAGTAGTTAGATTAGAACCATTGATTGTGGCACAAACATGGAAGAAATCAAGGAGACAATTATGTGTTATGACCCAAGCACGTGGACACAATATTTATTTCTTCAAGGGAGTTTGTTACATCTTATTTCTATAAAAGTATGGCCCTATGGGTCAAGAATGTAAGGAATCATGGTTATTAAACAATGCATTTTGATGTATAGCCGATTGTGATATGATGTGCATAAGTGTTGAAACAATCTTGATTGACAACACCTTTCCTTGGAATAATTAGCTCTCTAATCTATTTAATTCCTTGATTCTCCAACATGGTATCGGATTTATTGTTTTCAATCACAATTTGTTGCCTACAAGTCCTTTGAGGTGTGAGGTGTAAGGTGTCCACTAGTCACACTCTATTGAATTAGATATATCTATGATTGACTCTAGGTTTCAACTTGTAGAATATATTAGGGTTTATATTGACAATAAATGTTATGGATTCCAAGCAAGAACTACTAATATTGAATGGTAAGAACTATGGAATATAGGAATGAGATATGGAGATATTGTTGAAAAGTAAGTCCCTCTCATAGTTTACCATGAATGTGATCCTAAATCAGAAATATGATCAACAAAAGTTTGTCCTCAATGAAAATAAGGATGAGGTTGTAGGAGTAACTACTACCTATATTTTGAGGGATATTTGTTTTCATACAAGCGATATCAACTATTCTCATCAAGTCTGGAAGAAGTTGAAGAATTTGTTTGATAAAGTTAACAAAAGTCAAGAAATTCAAATTAAGAAAGAGTTGATCTCTCTACATCATCTCTCCTTTAAAAGGATTGAGGCCTACTTGGATCATGTCAAGGAGTCACAATTGAAATTGGGTGAATGCGGTAAGGACTTTTGAAAGAAATATGGTTATCCCATTGAACTAATCCTCTTGAATCTAAAGACATCCTATGATATACTGTGTTTGACATTCCATAATAGTTGGGAATCTAGAAAAGAAGACAGTAGGGACTGTATCTTTGACTCTTTCTATGGATTGTTGATTAGGGAACAAGAGAAATTATTTGATGAAGGTAAACTAAATGTCAAGTAGTGGGCCCATTTTTTGAAGGAAAAATTACAACATAACTACAAATAAAGGGGTTGATAGTGTAACCCAAAGAAAATTTGGGACTGTGTAGAACAGACTAATAAGAACAAGCGTGATGATCCAACTTAGACTAATAAAGAAAGGAAGAAGAAAACATGTTACAATTGTGGGAAAGTGGGAAACATGGAGAAGGTTTAATAAAATAAGACCAACGATATAGAAGAGAAGGTGAATAAAATTTGAGCACATTTGTCCATTGGATGATCAACCAATATCCAACACCAGCTTCTAAAGGGTATGACATATAATTATACAATATCTATTAGTGATTCTCAATCCCTGCATGCTCATAATGCTCAGGGTGAGTGGATAGTTGATTCTAGTTGTACCCATCATATGGATAAATATGCTTCTTTATTTTCTTATGTAAGTGAAACTACAAAAAATAAATTATTTGTAGCTCAGATGATTATGCACTTATTGGTGCTGCTTGTGGTGACATTGAATGTCAAAATGGTGTGATCACTAATTTGTATCATGTAAAATTTGAGTGCAAATTTTTTTTCCACACCTCAACTTAATTAAATTGGAAAAAATGTTGAATTTTCGCCAAATCGATTTGTTGTGAAGGATGAGAACAATTGGGAAATTTTGGTTGAAGGGTTCCCTGATCCCGAACAAGGAATGTATAAGTTCCATGATTACTCCAAGAGAGAAACATGACCAATCTCACTCATATGTCAAACCAATGACCGCAACTAAGTTTGGCATGTAAAACTCGGACATTTAAATTTATAAAGCTTGAAATTGATGGAAAAACATAACATGGTTGTTGGACTACCTAAAATTGTCCCCCCTATTGGAGTTTGTGAAGGATGTGTGCTTGGGTAGCATCACCAGGCTCCATTTAAGACATAGATAGCAAATACTCAGCTATAAATTTTTCACAATGATATATGTTACATGAACAAACCATCACTAACAGTTGTAAGGTATATTTTAACCTTCATTAATGATTTTTCCAAGTACACTTGAGTATATTTCTTGAAGAATAAGAGTCATTCTTTGAAAAATTCAAGGCAATTAGGGGATTAGCTAAAAAGGGAAGAAGTCAACCTATGACAAGTTTAAGATCAAACAATGGTGTATAATATGTAGGCATAGTTGTTGAAAAATACCTGTCACAAAATGGAATCTTTTGGTAAATATCTGTACCTCAAACACCTAAGCATAATGGAGTTGTAGAGAGGAAAAGTCAGACCTTGGTTGAAATGGCATGTTTTTTTCTTCAATCCAAATATTTTTTTACTAGCTTCTCGACATAAGCTATCTTCTATTCAAATTATATGTTGAACCTTATTATGACTAAAGTTTTCCTTAATATGATTCCTATTGAGAAATGGAGAGGAAGGAAACCATCAATTGGTGAGCTTAGAATGTTGGATGTATTGCATGGGTGAACATCTTAGAAAAATCTAGAAAGAAACTGAATGCAAAATGCCATGCTTGCATCATGATGGGATACTATGAAGAGTGGAAGGCCTATAGAATGTTTGATCCAATCAAACAACAAATTATCATTCAAAGGGACATTTTCTCTGATGAAAATACCTCAGGTATTAAACTATTGTATTCCCATTCAGGTATGATGGGAATTGATCATTTAAAATTGTGATATAAATAGGATTGACTTAACCTACTTCGGATCTTCGACTAGAGAAACAACTGACCTACCTTCCTCGACTTATAGTCAACCAATGATTAAGAAAATGAATGCCACCTTTGGAGCCCCAAATTGACCTTTTGGTGAACTAGTTGATACATGAAATTATTCATTTCAGAATTCTTGTCTATCCTGTTGGGGTACTAAAACAATTGAAGCTAATAGATAATATTCATGAGATAACGACTCAAGGAAGACTAGAAGTCAAAAATAGTGTGGATGTGTGCTAGAGGCGTGTGATCTATATACATATGTGATGAACATGGTCAACCTAAATGGGAGAACGATATGGTTAAAGAATACCATTCCTTGATGAAGAATAAAACATGGGATTTAGTTCCTTGACCACAAGGAAAGAATATAGTGAAATGTCAGTGGATCTACAAGACCAAATTTAAATCTCATAATGTTGTTGAAAGACATAAGGATCGTTTTCTTGTAAAGTGTTTTTATCAGCAATAAGACATTGACTTCACTAAAAAATTTGCCCCTATTGCAAAGATGAATTTGGTTCGACTGATTCTTCCACTTGGGTCTTGGCTTGGATGGGAGGCACATCAAATGTATCTCAAAATTTATTTTCTTCATGGAGATATGACTAAATAAATCTATATGGAGAAACCCCCTAGAATTGAGAAGGATTCTAGTCTTGTTTGTCGACCTTAGAAATCCTTGTATGATTTGAAATGGACCCCTAGGGCTTGTTATGAGAAGATTGATCATTTCCTTATCAATATTGGTTTCAAATATTGGGAATCATATCACAACATCTATGTTTTACATGTAAATGGTGAAACCTTAATTTTTGCATTATATGTAGATGATTTAGTCATTATTGGGAGCGCAAATCTACTATTGGGTTTGAAGAAACAATTGGTTGATACCCTTGAAATGATTAATTCTGGTATTTACATTTCTTTTGGGAACCCAAGTTATACAAATGGATGATGGTATCTTTATTTATCAACCTAGTATGTAACGGATCTCTTGAAAATATTTAATATGGACGATTGTAAAGCTTGTGCTACACCTTTTCAATCAAGGTAAAGTTGAAAAAGGGTTGTGATCCGCCACAAGTTGGCATGACTCTTTATCAACAGTTGGTCAGTAGTCTAATTTATTTAACTCACACTTGACCTGGTATTTGATTTGTTGTTAGTGTGGTTTCTGGGTTTATGCAATATCCTTGAGAAAGTTATTAAAAAGATGCAACAAGAATGATTTGTTATATCAAGGATACTTATCGACTTGCTATAAAATATTACACTGATATTATAGGCCCACTGGTCAATTACACTTCCTTAGATGGTCAAGGAAAACAATAAGAAGAAGTCGACATCTATCTACCTGTTTGGTATTGGTTCAAGACCCTTGGTCTAGTCATGCAAGAAGTAGAAGGAGGTCTATCCTTCGACCATGAAGTTGAATATCATGGTGCAATTAATTCTAGAACATAGGTAATATGTATTTGACATATTTTGGGAGAGCTTGGTTTTTTAGCTGACATCATGTCTATAACATTTTGTGATAACCAAGGTGCAATACAAGTTGTTAACAATCATGTTTCACACAACAAGATGAAGCATGTGGAGATTCATGCTCACTAAATGCGATCGATGATACTAGATATTATTGTGATACTTGTTTATTGTAGAACTAATGATCATATTTTTGATATCTTAATGAATCCTTTATCATAAGCTAAGTTTGTGAAACTTCAGGCTATTCTTAGGCTTTAAGAAGTTGCAACTAGGGGGGGTGTACAAAAGTAATTTCACCTCTTAAATCTCCAAAGCATTGTACTGATAAGGGGGTCATGGAACATGAGGCTTTTCTAGTTCATCACATCTATGGATCTTCTAGAGATAAACAATAAACAACTGATAGTCGAATAAAAGAGTCGACTAAAAGGTCAACTAGTTAATCTACTAATAGGCTGACTAGGATCTCGACTAGTTGAACCGATCGACTAATGAAGGAGTTGATTGTAATAAACCAAATATATATAATATATAAATATAAATAAATACTAATAATAAATCAATAATTGATATTCAATAAACTAATAGTTAATGAAGAGATGCCCTCCGAATGAAAGGTCACGTCTCTTTACAAAAGGGAACCCCTGTGTGGATATATGAGGCCTCATTCTCAGTTGTAGTCATCTCATATATTTTATTCATTTATACATTTATTATATATTATATTTTATGGATTATTAATCATATTTACATTGGAAGTTTCCTTGAGTGACCAGCTTTGTTCATCTCATTGACCAAACAATGAATTGGTTGGGAAGTTAGAACGTAATCATTGACTATGTCACAAACGGGGTAGAAATCAAGGAGACAATTATGTGATATGACCCAATTAGTATGTGGACACAATATTCCTTACTTCAAGGGAGTTGGTTACATGTTGGTGCTATAAAAGGATGTCCCTATGGGTGAATAATGTAAGGAATAATGGTTAATGAACAATATATTTTGATGTATTATCAATTGTCGTATGATGTGATTCAATGCTAAAATGATGTATATTGACACCACCTCTCCTTGGAATAATTAGCTCTTTGATCTATTGAATTCCCTAATTCTCCAACACTGTCATCAACTCCAACAAGTTCAGTAGTTTTGGTAGCCAAATTGGGAATAAAAGCACCAACTATTGAAGAATTTCCTGCACCAAGATCATTAGTAGGAATCTAGAAACCTATAATCAATTCTGTTGTGGAAGGTAAACTAACAATCAAGTAAAACTAAGATCTTGATTGTCTAGTCAATGATTTGAAATTATAATTAATCGATCTTGAATTCCCTAAGATTTCCACTGGATCACCATTCAATAAGAAAAATAAGAATCCAATAAAGTAATACCCAAGGTAATCTCATTAAATTCATCCTCCCTATTATAGATAATCTCTTATTTGACGAGGGAAAATAGTCTACAAGCCTTCAACACTTCAAAGTATCCCATCATGATATATGCATGACACATTGCATCTAGTTTCTTCATTTGAGCATTTGAAAAGTGAGACCGTGTAATGCATCCAAAGGTTTGATGACTAAGGGCTTATTTCCGCTTTAATTTTTCTATTGGAATCTCCCCCTAAAACTTTAGTCGGAATCAAATTTAACAAATAACTTTGGCAGTAAACAAATTCTACTAAAAAACGAGTCGATGGACCTTTGGCATGAAGTAAGCAACATACATTTTTTGATCTAATTCTTCCATTTGACAACACCATTAAACTGGGGTATGTGAGGTACATATCTCTTCCATGAGATACCATTATATGAAAGTACCTTTCAAATTCCTTACTCACATATTCTCCTCCATTGTCAAATCTTAAACATTTCATGGGTTTACTGCAGTTCTTATTCTTCAACAAATACATGATCCTTACTCTTCAACAAATACACCCAAGTATACTTGGAGTCATAAATGAAGGTCAATGCATACCTTGCACTAGTTAGATATGGTAGATTGATAGAACATGGGTCACTATGAACAAGTTCCAACGAAATCTTTGTTCTCCAAGATTTCAACGTTTCAAAGGTAGCTTAATGATGCTTCCTGAGCATACATCCTTCACACACTCCATCAGGGGGAATAGTTGCAGGTAGACCAACAACCATGTTGTACTCTACCATGAGGTTCAAGCTTAAAAAATTCAAGTGTTTGAGTCATTCATGCCATAGTTTGTTCTAAACATCTATGTGGTCTATGAGTGCATTCGATCTAGGGTCTTCCTTGAGAAGGTAACATAACTTATACAGTCTATCCTTCAAGTCCAAGAATCCTTCGATGACATCTACAAATTTTTTCTTCATGTCCTTCACAACAAATTGATTTAGGAAAAAATTTAGTTTATTGCAAGTCTAGGTTAGTTGGGGTATCGACAAAAAATTTACACTCATAGTAGGTACATGATACACATCGATGATCACACAATTATGACATTTAATCTTTCCACAACCAACATCACTAACTACATAATCATAAACCACAAAGATTTATTCTTCTATAGCTTCCTTAATGAAGAAAAGAGAGAACACACTTAGCTATGTGATTGTTGGAATATTCACACCATCATTTTTTATTTTGCATGCTGCATGCATTTGCATGCCACTGCATGCATCCAGTCATCATCATGGTGGTCTCCCCAACACCTAGAGCTTGCTTCTAGCTCTCCAGAGCCTGTCTTTAGCCCCATTTGGCCTCCTACCAACCTGATGCGCCCTTCTTGACTGTTCTGCATGGCAAGTGCGCCTTTCTCACCTACCACACTCAGTTAGTGCGCCTTTGCTCACCTACCTTTAGTTATCACTCAGTTAGGGCGCCTTATCTCACCTACCGAGAGTTATCACTCAGTTAGTGCATGGATTGAGTAGTTCTTCCACTGATTGCTCATCCTAACTACCTGTAGCTCCTAGTTAGCTAGTTTTGGAGTGCCACTTGACCCTATGACAGCCTCATACGCCCCCCTTGGAGTCTCCATTCCCTGATTTATGCCTAGATGGTTCTGTTAGACTTAGTTGGACACACTTGACTAACTCTTACCATTTATGACTGATACTACTGACTGGATGATGTCTCCATAGTTATCCAAGCTAGAATTTGAGCTCATATTCGAATGCCCTACTTGGCTAATTCAAATCCTATATGATGCTACATCATAGATTATTGTATCACATTCTTTACATTCATTATTCATTATATGATAATGTTATTGTTCATTATTATGTGTTTATGAGTGATTATTGAGTATCTCCTTCTCTTCTTCTTTGCAACATACTTGAGAGTTTGATTGTGAGTTTGTTACAGTTGCTAGATCCCTTGCAGATTATCACATGGTATCAGAGCAAGAAGCAGCTATTCGAATTGCAACAACAGCAGTTGCAACATTTCTTTGAGCAACTATCTTTCACTTGAGCACCAGAAGCCTCTGAGTTTCCACAACAAATCCTAGTGCTATTACTTGAATTCATTGGAGAAATCCAGTGAGGTCTAGCTAGGTGTGAAGGACTTATTCTATGTGCTTAGTGTTCAAAAGGTAGTGTTTAGTCGAAGTGTAGCATTCTCCATTAGCAAAAAATTCTCTTGTTTTGCAGGTTTATTCACCCGTTCGAATTCTTCTTCAACTATTCGACCTTCTCTATTCAGATGGATCTAAAGCTCACATCTTCCAAATATGTTGAGTGGAAATCCAAGATGGCTCTCTTCATGAGATCCAAGAGCTTCACCCGAATACTCAACGGAACGATGGTAGAACCTCTCAGTGTAGTTAAAAAGTCCAAGTACTTGGATAGGCTTGATGAAGCAATTGGCCTCCTCCTTCTCTCAATTTCTGAAGATCTTCACTTCCATGTCATCGATCTTACATATCCTAAAGAGGTTTGGGACAAGATCGAATCCCTTTTTGGACAAAAAGATTATATGAAAGGACACAAATTGGAGAATGAACTCATATCTTTGAGTCCTGACAGCTTCAAATCTATCAATGCCTTCCTCACCAAGTTCAAAAGCTTGATATCATAGTTGAAAAGATACGAGATAGTGAAAGAAGACAAGCAGCTTATTCTTTCGATTCCCTCAAAGTTGGGGGCAAACTTCTTAGTTTTTGTCTCTACTTTCCAGTCAGCTAAGATGTCCATTCCAAAATGGAAGTTTCCCTCACTTGATGACTTCATCCAATCTCTTACTCAAGAGGAAGAGAAGTTAATCTCCATGTGAATGATCAAACCCAAGCTGGATTCATCCCTTACAGCTGCTGAGGCCAAAAGGGCGAATGGTAAGGAAAACAAAAATATTTTTGATAAGAGATCGAATGATACATGACCTACAGATACTCCATATTAGTCAGATGGGGCTTCGAACTCAAGGAAGACCAAGCATTCTCAGAAGGGAAAAACCAAGTGCACATATTGTCTTAGGGGTTTTCATCCTGAGAGTACTTGCATGAGGAAGACTATAGATTTGATGGCTCAGTTACTTGAGAAGAACAATCTTCCTGTACCTGCACGTGCAAGGAAGAAAGATCCTGATACTAAACTTTCTAGATCCAAAGATAAAGAAAGATGTCATGTTCTCATAGCAAGTGCATCAACTGATTCTTCTTTCATCATAGATTCAGGAGCATCATGCCATATGGCTTCCTCCAAAGATCTCTTCTCTAGTTTCGAAAGTTCTATTTTCCCTTCCATCAGTTTGGGCAATGATTCAAAAGTCTCCTCTCAGGGGATTGGAAGAATCGATATTGATCATGGTTACTTTTTTGATGTGTGCTATGTTCCTTCTCTTGCAGCTAATGTCCTTTCAGTGTATCAAATGACTCATACTGGAGAGCCCAAAAGAGTGATCTTTACTCCATATCAAGTCGAGGTACAACACATGGTTTCAGTGGAAATCATTGCAAAAGGAGTTACAAATCATGAGACAAAACTCTATGAGTTTTCACACTTCTTACCTCTCTCAAGGGAGTTTGCTCTTCGCTCTTATACTCATGAAGAGAGTAGACTATCTCATCTCAACTACAAGCTAGCTCAGAATGTGGTTGATGGTCTTCTAAGTGGCAAGTTTGCCCATGGCACCTTCGAAGGTTTCCTAAAAGGAAAAGATACACCAAAAGAGATTGAGAAAAAGAGGACTCTTGAAGAAGTGCGAATGCTAGATCCACACCCACAAGAACCTGAAGATCTAGCACCTATTTGTACAACTCCTATTTCAAAATGGGCCTCCACTACTACATCCTCCTTCGATCTTAATGAAGATCCATCATCATCTAGTCCTAGTTCTTCTGATATTGATTATAGTCATGATGGTTCAAATGAGGACTACATGCATATTCTGGAGCAGTTTCATGACATCAACATTTTTGGATATGTTCCTCCTTCGAGTGATGATGAGCCAGTTTTACTTGCTTCTCCTCATGAGATTTCATATTCAGCGTTTGCATGTGATGATGATCCAGTTTTACTTGCTTCTTCACATTATATTTCAGATTTAGAGTTTGGATGTGATGATGCATCTTCACATGATATTTCAGATTCAGAATCTGAAGATGGAGATGATGATGAGGTAATTCTAGACCCAGATCCACAAGAACCTGAAGGTCTAGGAACTGATGACGAAGATGAGCGAATGGGAGATCCACATCCACAAGAACCTGAATATCTCTCACCTATTTGTCCTCTTCCTCGATGGGAAGCCACTGCTCCCCAATCAACCAGATTAGATTTTCAGCATGGAAGGTTTTATCCTTCTCACATTGCTGATCCTCTTCCTCGATGGGCATCCACTGCTCCCCGATCAGCCAGATCATATTTTCAGCATAAGAGGTTTCATCCTTTTTACTTTACTGATCCTCTTCTTCGATGGGAAACCACTGCTCCCAGATCTGCCAGATCATAGTTTTCACATGTAAGGATTCATCCTTGTGAAATTCCTGATCCATTTTGGATCTATCGATCCTTCTTTGAGAAAGAAGGACACTTACCTCCTTCAGGGGTGAGAGATGATATGCTTCATTAGCATTCTTTAGTCTATTTTGAGGGAGGGCTTTCTTCCCACTGGGTTTTCCCTCTTTCCTCACTTAGTTTATTTAGATTGATTGTACGGGGTGACCTTTGGTCTTAGTCACCAGGGCCCTATTTTACTGTTTTCAATTATTTCTCATAGTATAGCTTGCGGGGAGGTGTTGGAATATTCGCACCATCATTTTTGTATTTTTCATGTCTGCATGAAAAACTGCATGCTGCATGCATCTAGTCATCATCATGGTGGTCTCCCCAGCACCTAGCACTCACCTAGAGCTTGCTTCTAGCTCTCCAGAGCCTGTCTTTAGCCCCCATTTGGCCTCATACCTACCTGATGCACCCTTCTTGACTGTTCTGCATGACAAGTGTGCCTTTCTCACCTACCACACTCAGTTAGTGTGCCTTTGCTCACCTACCTTCAGTTATCACTAAGTTAGGGCGCCTTATCTCACCTGCCGGGAGTTATCACTCAGTTAGTGCATGGGTTGAGTAGTTCTTCCACTGATTGCTCATCCTAACTACATGTAGCTCATAGTTAGCTAGTTTTGGAGTGCCACTTGACCTTATGACAGCCTCATGCGCCCCCCTTGGAGTCTCCATCCCTCGATTTATGTCTAGATGGTTCTATTAAACTCAGTTGGACACACTTGATTGACTCTTACCATTTATGACTGGTACTACTGACTGGATGATGTCTCCATAGTTATCCAAGCTAGACTTTGAGCTCATATTCGAATGACCTACTTGCCTAATTCGAATCCTATATGATGCTACATCATAGATTATTGTATCACATTCTTTACTTTCATTATTCATTGTATGATACTATTATTATTCATTATTCTGTGTTTATGAGTGATTATTGAGTGTCTCCTTCTCTTCTTCTTTGCAACATACTTGAGAGTTTGATTGTGAGTTTGTTACAGTTGCTAGATCCCTTGCAGATTATCACAGTGACGAGTGCAAAAAGAGTCAACTATTCATTCACTCTAAGAAGTATGAGCATGCAAGGCCTAAGAATTACTAATAGAAAATGTATAGTTATTTAGCTTACCTAATTCTAAAGTTTGGTTCTGCAAGTCAAACAATCTTCCAATTGACACAACTCCTTCATTTTTATTCACTTTCTTTTCTAGATCCTTGGTATTCTACCAACAAGCCTTCTCCATATGTCTCAATTTCTTGCAATAGCAATAGGTCTGCTTCTTTTTCCCTTTCTTATTGGAACTTTGATCACCTTGTTTTTTTCTTGTTAATATGGTCAGCATGGTCACAATCCTTCTCCCATCGACCTCTTTCTTTGTAAATATGTTGTCACTTTCTCTTAATCAATTGGGCATGTTCTTTGACCTGAACTTTCCCTTCCTCAAGCAATTTCTCATACACCTTAATAAGTAAAACACAAAAGGAATCGAAGGTATAATCCTCACCCTTATCTTTTTGGGTGGTCCAACAAGCACGAAATATTAGACAAAATATATCATATGGCATCTTTAAATATCAAGATTAGTTATATGAGTTGACCATATTTATTGGGATAGTATTTTTCACATTCAACCAATTTCAAATAAATCTCCTTCACATGGATCAAATAGTCTTCAAGTATTTAAAAACAGAGAAGACCTAGAGAGATAAACTCTTTCTCAATTTGCATAAAAATATTTTCATCATATTTGATCAAACATAGTCTTAAGCTTCTTCTAGGCAACATTCGAGTAGGTGATCCACTTATATGAAAGCAAATATCCTTAGAGATATAGCTTATTATGAATTTATGACTCCTACAACATCATGTTTCTTCATGTCAATGACAAACCTATGTTAGTCATCCTTTGGTTCTCGAACCACAGTCTTGGTAAACCACCATAACGTTTTACTCTTTAAGAAATTTTCCATATCTTGTGCCCAACTTCCTTTATTATGACCATTCAAAACCACATGCTCTAACTTAAAACCCATAATGTCAATCTACTAATATAATCCTACACTTCGTCCACAAGTTGAAACCTTGAGTCAATCTATTAGACATATTTGAATCATTAGGAGCATCAAAATCCTCCATGAGACTTGTAGACAATAGGACATGTCTCAAACAACTAGATCTGATACTATGCTGGAGACTCATAGAAATAGATAGATCAAAGAGTTGGAATTCCAAGGTAGAGGTGTTATCTAGAGACAATGTTATGGAACTTAAACACAATCAAGCAAAGCTCAACATATAAAGTAGTGTAAGAAACCAAAATATTTCCATACATAATGCATGATTTAGTTTATGTTTTTAGATCGACCCATAGGGCCATCATATATAACACCAAGAAGTAAACAACTCCCTTGAAGTGAGAAAGTTATGGTCCACATAGATTGGCTTTAGCACACGACAACCTCCTTAATTTATGCCATATTTTGTACCCCAATCGATTGTTATGCTCTAACTGTTCGAACAATCAAAATATTAGTCGGTCTCCTAGTCAACTCTTCTAGTCAACTGTCAATTGAGTGTATCCAAAAGATCCATAGCTGTGATGAATTATCAAAATTTGATGTTCCGACACCCCCTCCTCTGTGCAATGTAGTATGCATGTGTGAACACAAGTGGTAAATGTCTATCTTGTGGCATTTCTTAATAGCTTTTATGACTATAAAATCTTCTCCAATCTTCCTTTTAGCTTGAATGTTTTTGAATTAATTTAATTATCGATTAAGCAACACTTTAATTGAAAAAAAACAACAATGATAGGGGTTAGGATCTTTGTCCATCACTATTCACAACTTAAATATTGGGAAAAATATCACCAACCCCACTTAATTAAGCAATCAAATAATGGATGGCATTTCTTATGCATGATAAATAAATAAATAAATATGTTTAGTGAACTATCTCCTCTAAAAGCTTCAAGCTTCAATTATTCTGAATTTAAAATAAATTTTATCTCTTTTTAAAATTGGCAAGTTATGAGACATTTTGTAACTCGCAGTAGTGTTACTAGATTGTAATAATTCTATTGATGAGAATAAAATATTAATATTATCAATAGTTTATAAAATAATATGTTATCCTATTTACTTAACTAATCATATCCCTAAATAGAATACTAGAGTGTGATAATTCCATTATGAAGAATATAATACTAGATTGTGATAATTCTATTATGAGGAATAAAATATTTTTATAAAATATATGATGATATTTTTTTAGTTAAGGAATCATATCCATAAATAGAATACCTTTAATTTCAATCCTAAGTAATCTTCCTAAATCATGGCAATACGATTCATTTAAAAATCAAAACTAAAATGAATGATATAAATATATACTTGAGTACTTTTATTTGATATAAATATATAATTGAATACTTCTATTTGAGGTTTTGATTAAAAGTTAATATTCATTATATATATATAAAAATAAAAATCTTAAGTTCTAAACTTTAAGTTGTTTGAGGTTTTGGTTAAAAGTAATATTCATTATTTATATAAAATTAAATTTAAAATCTTAGGTTCTCAACTTTAAGTTGTTTGAAGTTTTGGTTAAAAGTTAATATTCAATATTTATATAAAAATCTTAAGTTTTAACTTTGATTGAAAAAAAGTTTAGATTTAATGTTTTAATTAAAAACTCGTAGTAAAAAGAAAATGTCTTAAATTCAAAATTTAAATTAAAATAAAATATCAGTTATATAAGTATTTTTTGAACGTTTTATATTAAATTTAATATTATTTAATATGATTAATATTAAGTGAAATTTTTTTGGTATATAAAAAAGATGTAAATATGATAAACCATGGATTTAACAAGTTTATGTAAAATATATATGTTATTTATTATAATGAAGTCACTTATACAATGGAGTTGACCTCTTTTATATCATTAACAAGGTAGTTCTTTTACAATTACATCGTTACAACTTTAATATCTAATTATCATTTAAATAACAACATTACTTCAGGCATATATTCTAGCAGTCTCTCTTAAGGTTTATAATACAATTAAAAACATCAAGTAAAAAAAATATTCTTCAAATTTGACAAATAGTTCTTAGACTAGTAAGACTCATTCAAGTTATTTCATATTCCTCCAAACGGTATAGTCTCCTAGCTATAATCCAAGTTTCTCAACACCATTAGACACCATTAACACTTGCAATCTCATAACCCTTGTAAAGTTATGATGCCAAACTTCTAGATTCACGAGCATCTCATAATACTGAACAACTATCTTTCATCCACTGCATCCCTCTTTGTCTACAAAGTGTGGGTCTCTCAAATCATGAAAGCATCATGTGTTTTTATTATCCTCTGTTTTGGATATCTCCTTTTGTGCCTTTCACTTTGTAAGACTTTGGTGGTAGATAGATGTGCTCTATTTTTTTTCAACCTGAAATATGACGAGCCTTGATATTAACATTGGAATCAAGGGATGACCAAAGAATCGAACCCTGGTGGCCACAGAAACATTGTTCCACCCAACCAGTTGCACTGTCTCCTTGAGACTGAGATGTGCTCTATTGATATTGCTATTGCTCCCAAAATCGATACACCCCCTCTTATTCTCTAAATATGAAAACTCTTCTCTTTCACACTTCTGTACATAATGACCACTGCTTTCTATGGCCAACTGACGACTATTCAAATCGTCATCTACATCAGAGTGGCAGTGCTTTATCAACCAATTTCATAGATTCTCACACTCTCATGTCTTTTCTCTTTACACAGTGCCGAACAGACTCTCTCCTTCATCGTAACTCTGATACCAAATTAGGTTTTTAAGCATATAAAAAAGATACAAACATGATAAGTAACAAACTTAATATACTCATACAAAAGATATATTGTTTATTACAATGAAGCCATTTGATGATTGATACCCTTTTATGTCATCAACAAGATAATTCTTCTACCATTATATTGTTATTTTTATTATTATTATCAAATTATCATTTTATTAATAATATTACTTAAATTTTATATTCTAACAAAATGTTAATATTTTACTTCACCTTTCCAAATTATAAAACTCTTACCTAATATCTAATTATATTAAAACTTAATATCCTTTTTAAATATAATTAGTGTTGAGAGTTAATGTCCTATATTTCTTTACTTAACATTTAATATAGTTTTAAATATTTAATATTATAAATTTGATTTATTTATATAATTTATTTATTATCTTATCTAAAATTTAACCTTATCTTAACATTAACGTTAAAATTTGATATCTTTGATTTTTTATTTTATATTAATTAAAATTTATTGAGATCTAATTCATTAAACTTAATGCTCAAATTTGATATTTAAAAAAAATCTTATATTAATTTAAACTTAAATATTAAAATTTGATTCATTAAATTATATCACTATGAAATTTAAATTAAAATACATAATTTAATTTTTATATACTTATGTTTTAGTAATGAAAGAACCACATTAAACCTTCCCAATCCAAACTTTCTCTGGATGACATCTTTGCTTATGTATAAAAAATTCTGTATAAATTATCATCCAAAATAAATTCTGTAGAAGTAAATTATTATCCAAAATAATTCTGTAAATTCTCATAAAAATAAAAGATAAAATATTAATGGATATATTTTTTAAGATCGTCCTAGAAATGCAATTAAAAAATTTCCAATAAGTACGGAACTTTTGCATGTGAGATTTGGGTATTTGATAATAAAGAAATTTGTAAATCAAAATATTTAAATAGAAATGTTATATTATTTAAAACATTGTGATTTTCAAATAATTACAATATTTTCAAAAAAATATTTTATGATAATTACAATATTAATAAATATTAAATTATATAAGTTAGATATATATTAGCTTTGGTTGTCTAATTCTATGTTGATATGGGAGCTCTATGCACCTTGAACTTAAATCATAAATGTTGCAACAAAGGGCATAGATATCATTAGATCTAAGGGTGTTTCAAATTTAATGGTGTTTATATCGTTTATCACATCATTTATGACTCTGTCGCAAGGTGTATAGAGTTCTAGCCAATTTGCCGTGATATTTATCACTAGATCACGAGGTGGATAGAGCTCTAGCCTTTTACGACATTTTTGACTCAATTGCAGGGTGCATAGAGTAGTACTATCTACCCTATGGTCAAGTCATACATTCCACAAAAAGCTAGAGCTCTATGCACCCCACAATTAAGTTATAAATGTTTTGGCAAAGGGCATAAGCACCATTGGATCTTAAATGCCTTTGAATCTAGCGATGTTTATATCCTCAATCGCAATATTTGTGACTCATGGTGTGCATAGAGTTCTAGCCAAAGAGTTTCATCAACCTCTAAACACCTTGTACCATAGTTGGATCCAATAATGTATATCCCCTTTGCCACGTCATTTATGTTATAAACAAAGAAAGCATAATTTAACATGCATGCACAACAATGCCCATTGATTGTTTAAAGAGATTTACCCGCATGCATGGCTCATATTGGAATATTAACAAACTCATCCACATACCCAATTATAGATATAATTCATTCATTAAGTGTTGAACTCATGAAATCACATGATAGATTACAAATAGATAGCATTCCATATAATAAAAACACTGAGTAGCAACGATACCCATACCTGAGAGTAGGGTATGCATACCCGTACCAGGTATAGGTACACATGTTTGATATGACCCAAGGGGAGCTAGATATGGGGTTAAATGTATATAATAGGACCCCAATGAGGGCATATATGGGGCTAAATCTATATGTAATGGGTTAGCCTAATGAAGGAGCCTCATGTGCAATGAGTGGACATGTATATATCAAAGGTAATGCAGTCATTATTAAGGACATGGAAATGATTATGTGAATGTCTTGGGGTAATTAGAGAAGGATCTCCTCTTATTTAAGGAGCTATTGTGTAACTTATCTTTCTTATCTATGTTGGAGTAGTGCTCTACATTTACATTTTTGTATATGGTGTGTACTCTTGTCTCTTATGATAATTTTAAAGATTTGATTCATAACATTGGTATCAGAGCTTAGACACTTCCAAAATGAGTCATGCTAGAATTTTGATTATACAAATTTTTATGTGATGTTTCAGATACCAAAACTTGGAGGGGCCACAGATGACATAACGAACTATCTGTGGTGGGATTTTCAGGTCTTGATTCATTACAGGTTCAAAATTATACGCTAAGGAAGTTATGGTATTTGACTAGTCCAAAAACTAGTCATCTTGGCATTTTTGCTATAATTTTTTTCTAGGGAGTTTCCAACATGGAAACTTGGAGGGACTTCAGAGGATATAAAAAAGACTTTGGTAATATTTTCAAGTCCTAATTCATTACGAGTGCAAATTTATACCCTATGTAAGTTAGGGTTTTTGACTAGTCCAAAAACTAGTATCAAACATGTGTTCTAGGTAAAATTGTTATATATGAAGCTTAAGAGATCCAATTTGAGTGAGACCAGTTACATCGGAAAGAAAACATACCGTAATATTTGTGATAGCAATTTCAGAATAAGATATCATAAATTGGACATGTGGAAGGCCGTACACTTTCGCTCTCTTGGAAGGGATAAAAATACAAGTTTTGGTAAAGTTACTGTAACTTTTTATTGGCACATCAAATTTAGGTTAGACATGTAGCATTGCATAGAAACATACCGGGATACTATAGGAAAACATTTAAGACCCAGAGGGGCCTAAATTGTGTAGACACCTAAGTTGGAAGGTCGGTCAAAAAAATGCTCTCCAAATTAGGGTTTTAAAAGGTATATTATTTTGAAAATTGCATAATTTTTGAATGGAAGTTCCAATTTAGGTGATTCAAATATGATGGGAAAGTGGAAACACGTGATAATATGTCAGAAAGATCATATCATCAATTTTTTATACTATTTTCAATATATTGAGGTTGGAATTTAAGGGTTTGGTTTGGACCTCAATTAAGAAAAATGACAATATCTACATTTTATGGAAATTAAGATTAAGATGAGACCAATTTCATGAAACTGTTTGAGATGATAAACAAAAAATCATTCCATTAATAAACTATTGAACAATCAAGACAATACTTTACTAAAAGAAAAGGAACGAATCAAGGGAAGAATTAAAAAAGAAGGATAAAAAATATGTAGATTAAGAAACCATAATAAAAAGTTACTAGATGAGATCGAGGGATTGAAAGCAGAAAAGAAGCAAGGTCAAAATCAAGAAAAAGAAAGGATCTTGGATGAAGAGACTTCCAAAAGACTTGAAGAGGAAATCTGCAAGAAGGTTGAAGAAGCTCTACATACATATGACTTGAAAAAAGAAATGCAATCTAGAATTGAAGGAGGACATAAAACTAATGAATGGCATCACATTGCAGCTTCAAAAGGAGAAGGAAGAAAATATTCTAGAAGGACACTAGAAAATACTTGAAGAATTTGAGCTCCAACTTGAAGATGTACATGACAAATATGAGGGTATTATCTCAAAGGAGAGAGTGATCAAAGACCGAGCACAAAGGAAAGAGCAAGCAATTATCTCTGAAAAGAAGTCTGATGACATGGGTGTGCAGAAGGAAGAGAAACCATCAAGTGTGAAACCACATTGGAATCCTCATTACCAACAAATCTTCCAAGAAAGGAAAGAAGATATACAACAACACTATTGAGGAAGAAGATGGAATACTCAACAATATGCATGGAACAGGGCACTGGAAAACTATTTTCAACAAGATATTATCAAAGACTAGAAACTACAATACATTGGAGAACTCAAAATTACAACACATGGAATCAAAATTATGTAAAAATTAGCTATTAAGGATTGAGACCAAAAAGAGGCAAGTTTTAAAGGATGGATCATCATCAATGGCAACAAGAAAGTAGGAATATAAAGAAATCCTATTACTTGGTTCCATCACATGTAAATCCATTAACCACAAATATTTGAGGACAAAGATTTTTGAAGGAGGGTACTATGATATGACACACGGGGGGTCATATAAAGGGTTAAATGTAAATAGTATGATCCCAAGGGGGGCATATAAGGGACTGAATGTATATGTAATGAGTCAACATAATGAAGGGGTCTCATGTGCGATGAGTGGACATGTATATATAAAGGAAATGTAGTCATTATTGAGGACATGGAAATGATTATGTGAATGTCTTGGGGTAATTGGAGAAGGATCTCATCTTATTTAAGGAGTTGTGTAACTTATGTTTCGTATCTATGTTGGAGTTGTGCTCCACGTTTACATTTATGTACATTGTGTGTACTATTGTCTCTAATGATAATTTTAAGGATTTGGTTCATAACAACGTCCCTAATATTGGGTGAAGAATTTCTCAAAGGTACCCTACCATACGCAAAACTTCTATCAGCAAAATAAGGGACATCGAGTGCATAGAGGATGAGGTACCCTGATTTTGGGGATGGATGGGGATGCAGTACCCCAATTTTGGGGACACCTGGGGACGGGGTACCCCAATTTTGGGGATGCCCGGATGCTAATGATAGTGATGTTGCATATGTACATGGCCTAGTAGAGATGGCTTGAGGAAGCCAAATGAGCTACACTTTTCATTGTTCAATGTTTTTTTGAATTTTTTATTTCATATTTGGAAATGCCATTAGGCAAATTTTGGATGTAGTATGACAATGGACATATATCATATCTATTATCAATATGAAATATGTAATTTGAATTTCCACTTGGTTTATCTTATTCAAACTTATGATTCATAATTTCATATGTAATTTGAAATTTCCACTTTATATCAATGAAATTTGGCACAATATGTATGTTTTACTATTTAGTTAGTAACTTTAACTTAGTATGTTAGACTTTATAGTGTGTTACTTGTTGAAGAGTGAAAATGATTTGAATTTCATTACCCAAGTCACATGTTTCAAAAGTGGCGTACCGATCCTTGTCCCCATCCTCGTTTCCATCCCCAAACCCAAGTTTCTTGGAACTTAGAAAAAGTATGACTACTTATTTGTAATATAAATGAAGTCCACAAAATCAGTTACTAAGTAGCAATTCATTGCCCAAAAATAGGAATTAACTAATGGATTCCAATACCACATCAAAGCATGTCACCACCAGTCCAAAGGAAGCTCCTATGAGACTTTAATCTCACCAAGTGCAACCCATTGCTCCTAGGACATTGCAAATCTACTCACATCTACTCACTAAAAGGCATTCCAAGCCCTAGCAATCAATTAGACATTGTATACTCTCTGAATTCCCTACACAACAAATGGAAGATCTTTATTTTCTATGCTCAATAATCCTTCAAGGATATTCTTTTCTTTTAGTGCTCTTAATTGAAGGAAAAAAAAATACAAATTGTTGTTTGTCTTCTAGGGATAACCTAGGAGAAAAAACGCTTGCCTCTAAAATAGTCAATGGGTAGCAAGAATAAGGTTGCATGTTTAATGGTGCTTTCTTCGATGATTGTGGACATCCCAGCTATGGTCTTCCCTCAAAACCATCGCATTTCCTCTCACATTTCCAGCGACAAATTATTCAACTTCTACATGATTTGACTAGCCACGAGTCCATAGGATTCTCTTACTATTACAAGGATAATAGTCATGGTTTCACTCATGTTCATTCATTACCTAGATGAGTGAAAATTCATAACCTAAGAAATGAGACTCTTAATTGGAGAGGATGAATGAATTCAATATAGACATGGTGAAACATTTTCTTGCATGAGATGTACTCTCTTTTCAAGGATATGATAACTTGCACTTGCATATACACACCTCAAAAATTGATGCAAAAGCTTTTATAAAACATGGTAAAAAAGATATACTTCTCAAATAATGAATGTCAAGGTCAAATCACTCATGCACCCCTTTTATCTTCCCCTATTGTGGTACATCATAGTCCCCTTTGTTGTGTTATCAACAAGTTCCCCCTTTTTTCTTCCCCATTCTGATACATCATAATCTCCTTTATTGCTTTATCAACAACCTTTTTAGTTGATACTATATTATTATATATTTAATTTGTATATGTTTTTATATATAAAAGCATACCATGGTATTATTCCCATGGTGATTCTTAAAAACATATCATTCCCCCATAATCTTAATACACTACTTAAACACGTTCAAAAACACATCATCCTTAATCCATTACTTAACACATATCCACTCTTTAGATCAGTTTAAAAGTCAATTTACATCACTTGACTCCCATCACATAAGCCTTATCATACAAATAATACAGGATTTTTTAAATTATAATTCAAGAACATAGATATGCATTGCCTCTGGTCTACAATACACTGATAATGAATTTAATTGAGTAATATTTTTTAACAAAACTTCTAAGATCCAGAATACCCAAATCGGATGAAATGTTAATCCATTTCAAAATGAGCATGTGTATCAGACCCTCTTCGCCAGGTAATTTGCATGAGTGTATGGTGAGTTTCCTAGTTTTGAATACTTGAGTTGAAATGGAATTCTTCGAGTCATGAAGATCGATTTAATAGGTTTTAATTATGTGCAATTTTGGTGAAAACAAATGCAGGGTTTGATAACAGTAACCTCATCTCTGCAGAAAACGAGTTGTTTCTTTGTTTTGCACCGAGCTTGCCTCTGGTCGAATGTAAGGGAATGAATTCTGCAGAAATGCTGATCTTTCAGAAATCGAAGAACACTTTCCCAGTCCAACAAAGAGAAGAAGCCAAGAATTTTGCAAATCCGTAGGTCGAAACTTAAAAATTGAATACAAATTTACAATGATGTTTATATTTTATTATTTTTTATAAAACTTAATAATTTATAACAAAGTTAGTGATTAAGAATATTAAAATTTGTATAAGAATATTTATTGGTTTATAAAATTAATAGTTTATAATTAAATGTGTATAAAGATGGGATAATTTCTTTGATTGAAATGATATAAGTTGATTTTTATAATTACACAAGGTTGGCAATGTCCCCCGAAAATGTTTTGAAGTTTAAAAACTATTGTTAAGATTAGAAACTATTGAATGAAAAAAGAAAAAAGAAAAAAATACTATATATTATTTATTTTTTTAGATTTTATTAATTTTTTTATTTTTAATATATTTTTTTATTCTTAAATAATTATATATATTATATATCATAGATAGATGTATAAAGATGCTATAGTTTGGTTATACCATTAGGGAATTGACCCATTAGGGGATTGATGAAAATGTTATTTTGCAAATATACTATAAAGTTATAGGTTAAAAGAAAATTAAGATACTATAAGGAGGTCATTAATCTTAAAATCTAACAGATCAAAAACTTCTTCCTTATTCAACTTATTCAACTTATAATGATCCAATAATTTTGATTATTAAGAAGTAACATTGTTCAAAATAGCAACGTGAAATATACTTGCAGGCTAACCTTAAATGGCTGAAGCTAGCAGGTTGTTGGGACGCAATCACTAAAATTGTTAAGAAGCACGACCTAGTCGTTACAGAAGTCTTCAAAAATGGTTGGAAGACAATGAAGAGAAGACAACAACTATCAGCCATGTCTACAGTTCTCTTCATTATCCTGCAACCCTTTTTGATTGCACTTTCTATATTTTCTCTTACACCGTCATTCCCCACACGTTTGCTGGGTTGTCTCAGAATATGTCCTCCTGGAATAACACAACGAAAATAACTTAACTTGGTTATTCATGTTAAACAAAATGAAAATTATACTAGAGTCTAACTCGTAGATATGAAATTGAGTAGACATAAACAGATTCTTAAATATGAAAATTCAGGTTGTGATAGGGAAATTGGAAGAAATATAACCGAATCCGACCTAAAAACTGAAAGATATTACTCTACTGAAATACATGACAAAACTATAAAAACTGAAAGATTCTACTGAAATACATGACAAAACTGTAAACTGTATAATTATGACCTTCGTGCTATATAATAGTCACTGTTATTTAGTAACGAGGAAAAAGTGGGAGGGGTTTGGAATGTATTTACCTGTTTTGCGTATGGCTGCATATCACGCTGCTTAAATCTGTAGACTCCACCTGGAGAAGGGCCAGAGCTAGGCGAGACTGCTCCGGCAGCATCTCCCTAAGGTGCAGGTTTTAAGTTCTTGAAGGGTTCTTTTAGTTTTCTTGCAACCCACGGCACTTATTGAGATTCTTCGTGAAAACGCATACAGTTTGTGTCATTTAAGTCATAGATGGTGATGTCACGAGCTTTTTTATTTGGACTAACAGTTGGAGTAGAACACTGAGTCTAGTTATTGAGATTCTTTGTGAAAACGCATACAGTTAGTGTCATTTAAGTCATAGATAGTGATGCCACGAGTTTTTTTAGGACTAAGAGTTGGAGTAGAACACTAAGTCGAGTCGGTAGTAGTAAACTTGAGTTAGAGCCAACCAAAACTGGATGTGAAAACGATCTATCCAATGGCAAATAAAACTGTCACTATAATTACACCATAATCACACCAGGCTTTAAAAAATGACAACACCTCCAACAAGAAAATACAAAACCCCACAAAACAACACCTCCAACAAGAAAATACTAAAAACCCCACAAAACAACACCTCCAACAAGAAAATACTAAAAACCCCACAAAACTTCCTTTGTGAGACAGCTTGTTAGTGGCTTGTGATTGTGACTAAAGAACGCAAAAAGTTCTTGGCAGTTGGTATGGTTTGAATGCTATATTGGCAGTTGCTGGTTGCTTGTGGGGGCAGTTGCTGGTTGCTTGTGGGGGAAGGCAGCTTGTGATTTTTGGACGGTCATGGCGTGACCGATAAGATGGCAACTTGTGATTTTGAACGAACGGTTACAGGCCAAGCTGCTCGATGGAACGACAGTGATGTAATGCATTACAGTGGCACCATAATCCAAATCACTTGGGTAAAACATCAGATTTTCCCATGGATTTCAAAGATGCAAATAATTCACTTAAACAACAACCTCATAGCCCTAAGTGCCTTGGCTACAAAGTCTAAGGTCTAAGGGGTAGGGTTCCATTTTGATGGGTATAACGAGGCATTTTAATAAGTGGCTTAGGTAGGTGGTTGTTATTATATATGTAATAATTGAGATTGATTTTCCACTTGATTGGAGTTGATTGAAGTTTTTTTATTTAATTGAAGAGTTTTTGAGTGAGTTTTCTTTTAATGGAATGGCTTTGCTTTCTTTCCATTTCTTCTATCTTTCTTATATTGGCCTAGCATTGTCTCAATACGGGGTCATGCCCTCCTTTTCCATGGCATTTCTACCCTTCCTTTAGAGGATAAGTCACTTTTCAAGTCTGGAACTGCAATTTTGAGAGAGAGGTGGGTACCATTTTAGAAGGATACGTCCGGACTCTGTTAATGAAGGAATTAACCCAACCACCCACCAAGCATTAACAAAACAATTTATCCCAAGCATCAATTTATGGGCCTCAACAGTTAGAAGCATCTATTGAACTTAGACACCCATTTCTCTATACACTTTGAAAGTGCTCTCCTCTAGCTACCACTAAGAATTATGTTAAGATGTTATTTTCGATTTTTTTAATAAATTTGATAATAATCTAAAAGTACATTTTAATGAAATTATTATGTGTTATTTTTTAAACATGAAATTGTTTTTGTTATTTTGGTATTGGTCACTTGTGACTAGACAAAGGCATGGAAAGAGGGTTTCCTACTAATTTTGATCCTCCATAAAAATACATTGAGAATAAAATTGAACCCCATGGTAGTCAATTTGAATGGCAAAACTTTAAAATTACTATGTCAAATTATATAAGTATGCATTATTCCATTTTTATAAAATTAAAATGAAGCGAATTTACCTATATTAGAAAACTCAATGCTTTCAGTTATGAATGAAACAAAACACAAGAAATCTATATGTGCAAGTTCACGTGTAATAGTAGTTGGGGATCCAAAAGAATCCAAACATTGGAAAAACAACCTTCTTAAACTTCTTTTGATAAAGGAGGGAGAAAACCTCATCATACAATCTCGATTGCAATTTGTTTTTTAAAAGAATCTCCTCTACCAATGACATATTATATTTATGTGGCATTTGTTAACATTGCAAAATTTCGTATATTGTATTACATGTGACCTAAAATTTCAAAACATCAAAAAAAAAAAGATGAAATGAAATTTGAATAAAGAAGAAAACACTACATTGTTAATTGCAAATTCTTGGAAATTGTAGTATGAAGTATTTGTCTTTTTAGAAGTATTATTTTTCCTGAACGGCCTGCGATCGAATCTCCAGATGCAATGTCTATAAAGTATTAATAACACACCGGAGGAAGGGTCACATGTGTCAGTCTAGAAGATTTAATGAATTGCTATACACAAACAAATGAATCACTCCCACCGACTTTCTCTTGAATTGTAAAATTCACCTCACTTCTTTGTATTGTTCGTATAAGTATTTTTTCAAAAAAAGTCAAGGAACTTATAAATATAATCATCGTCACCAAAGTGACACGTGATAGTAGTGTAAATTTAGAATGAGAATTACAAATATTTTCGTTTGAATTTGCTAGGAGGTCATATAATAATATATAATTATGTGTTTAGAGAAATTCATTTACAATTTATTATGGGGATATGTTGGCTCATAAAATAAAAATAAAAATAGAAATAAAATTAATATAGATTTATCTTAAACTCATATTAATTAGACACCAAGAGGATCAAATTTCTTGAGCTGTAAATTTTTTCTCGACATGTACAAAATAAATTTGGGTTTAAGATGAATCTATGCTAGTAGTGTGTAGAAAAGTTGAAGCTACTTAAAAACTGTGGCCCAACTAAAATTTAGCCCTCATATATGTGTAATCAATTTGGTGTATCTTTGGATCTCTGATGACTGAAATAATTGTTTTTTTAACAGAAACATATAGTAATTTTTATTAAAAGGAAGAGGAAAACTCCTTAGCAAACAGAGTTACAAAAATGCATATAGATCCTTTCAGTCTTGGAGTCAAAAAGAGAATTAATTATGTCTAAACCTTGCTCAAAATTTCTAGCCTGTGAGCAACCTTTTAATTCTATAGAGCATTAGTTATATCGTCTTACATACTGGCCTAGCAAAATTACAAAAAAACACTACATAATTCTTTCCTAATAAAGAACCCATGGAACCTGATATTCCTACTTGAAAGGGGGGGGAGAAGTTGATGAAGCTTCAACCTCCTCCTTTTCCTTTTGCTTATGTTGAAGGTCAACAATTTCTTTATGCAGGGACTCCACTTTAGCTTGCAGGTCTTCCATCTTGTCTTGTTGTTGATCCAACTTGTCTGCCATTAGGTCAAATTGAAGCTGGAATTGTCTGCGCTCCTCCAGTATCAGACGATCATCTTCCTCTTTCCATTCATCAGAGCGAAGGTCTCGACTATTTCCATCACATTCAACCCAGTCCACTTGCTGACTGAGCATGTGTAACCCATGCTGCAGCTTCCTGACATCACATTCTGCAAAGTAGAACACTTGTCTTTCTTCCTCGTCTCGACTCATGCTCCCAACCTAACCTTCAGCCCTGCGACAACTATGCCTTCTTCCAGGAGTGACCCAAAGCTAGCGTAGAGGAAAACCAAAGAATGCAGCAGAGGAATCATCAACACTAGCTTTATAGATCAAAATTCTTCCTCTCCCAACCACATTATTTCCATTTGTGTCCATAATTTCCCACGATACTATCGCATGCGAAGAATCTGATCTGCAAACCAACTTCCAAGGAAGGTGATGCAATCTAGGTCCATAGCATTCGTGGGAGCTGCTGAGGAAATGAATGCTTCGACGTCCATCAACATTCCCAAGATCCAAATCCATGAACTCGTACCAACACTCACTTGAGATCTGTATGCAAATGATGAATTAAGAGGGGAATACTTTAATACACATTTGACCCCTATCACATCGCTGCCCGCGAGCATGTTCACCACACGTCCAAAATCATTCTCCCTGGTGTTAGCATGAGGATCGATTTTTGTCTTGTCCTTAATCAAACGAAGTGAAAGGAGATACGGGATAATACTTCTCCAACCAAGAGTTAAGGTTTGATCCCTAGGGAATTTACTCATAATGAACTTCTCTACCTTTAGAATGGAATTCTCCTTCATTTCGAGAGGGAACATCATTAGCCAAAGAGTCTGCAATAGAGTTTTGCCTTCAAAGTATATGAAGCAATCTACCGAGCTTAGAGATACTAAATTTGACCATAATCTTGTTTGAATTCAAGCTAAATCATTATTTTTGAGCCGAGTCTAGATTCTACTAGCCATGATCGAAGTTCGGCAGTCTCCCAAAATAATAACTTCTGAAATTCTTCTTTCGAGTAGCACTTTGGTGCCCATCCATAAGGATAACATTTCCGCCCAATTATTTGTTTCCACACCTAGGATCCATGCGAATTCTTCCATGATGCTTCCTCCAAGGTTAACCCCACCAGCACCTACTGCCCTGGATGAGTGAAATAATTGTTGCAGTTATAGAAAGGATATAATTATATTATTTAAGGATATAACTATATTCTTTAAAATAATTGGTAGCTGCAGCGTTTGATCTGGAAACAATTAATTGATATTATGGATAACAATTTTGTTTACTAGTTAGTATGAGAGGATGAGACCTTCATACAGTCAATGGCAATGGCATGATATGTAATATGTTTTCAGATTATGAAAAGTAGATTTCTAAACTCTTTGTGCCTTTTTTTGGGTTACCACAATTACTCAAAAAGTGAAATGTGCAATCACATCATAAATTATGGTTTTAACGTGTAAAAAACCCCAGAAAAACCATATGATGTATCATTTGTTTATTAATTTATTTGTTGCGATTGAAATATATCATTTGTGTTTTAATTTCTATATTATTAAAGATATCAAAAAGCACATGGAAGTTCTCATCAGTCAAAAGCGATTTTGGTTTTTATAGATATCTTTAATGGCAATGAAAAATGGAAATTCTCGTGAATCAAAAGCGATTCTGCTTTTTTTTAATAGATATCTTTAATGGCAATGAAAATTTTATATTGTCAACTTATATATTAATCAAATGTTCATACCCTCCGTAAAAGTTTCCACAACATATAAATACTATTAAAATGTGCATTGTTCTGTTTATATTCATAATAGATAAAGCAGATCGGATCATAATAATATTTAGAGTCCAACCAGAATGATCTTTATGGCCTTCTCACACAATCTCTTTTTAAAGGAAGATAATTATCATAACTGCTGAAGTCACATTTTAGCAGGTTTTGCTAAGTAAACTGCAACAAGGTGAGAGCCTTATCTAGATAAAGGAATACCCAGTTCAATTTAATTCATCACAAAAATGGATGCAAGAATATTTGAATGCAATTTTACTCATACATCTGAATGAAATAGTGACATGATCCTGGATTAGAACGTAATTTCAGTAAGAATCATGGTTCTAATCATAATCATGTTTCTGCTTATACTTGCATCATGTTTTTTTTAATATCTTAAATTCATCATATTCATAATTATGGACTTTTGTATATATTAATTTAGACTTAAAAAAAAATTAAATTAAAATTATATTAATTTAGACTTAAAAATAAAATAAAATAAAAATTAACTCTAGATTTATTAATTAACACGGAGCAAATTTTTAGAAATATATATGTATTTAAAAATGGAAAACATTTTATTTGTTGGAATTTAATGAATAAAAAATTATAAAGAGATAGTTTTAGTTTTAGAAGATAATTTTAAATAGTATAAGGATTTTTTTTAATGTTTGGTGAATCTAGAAATCCTTTAAACATAAAGAAATGTGATCTTCTAACTTTTGACTCATAAATCTGAGCCATAACATAACAAAAATTGTCAATTTTACTATTTAAAACTTGATCATGAATGATCCTAATCTTATACATCCATTCAAAGTTAAGTTAGAATTAAGTTAAGTCTAAGTTGATTATGGTTAACATTTTAAATCTAAATTATGGTGAACCATCGACCTTTACCACTAATGAATTGTACAAAAACACCTATGCTTAATAAGCTCCACTGGTTATTATTAAAATTTTAAATCTAAGTTATGGTTAACCTTAAATTTAAGTTATGGTTAACCATTGACCTTTACCACCAATCAGTTGTACAAAACACCTCTACTGAATGAGCGCCATTAAAAAACTAAGAATTTTGGTTTTGTTTTCCCAAATTTTGGAAAAAATATCACCAAACCAAATTTGAAAGGAATGCCCAAATTTGATTTATGCTTGATTATTCTTATTTTTATTTAATATTAAATTTAACATCTATTGATTTGAATATACATTTATTACTTTAGTTTGTATTGAGTTGATCATTGCTCTACTTGAATTTTAAAAAAAAATGTGAAATATAAATATAGCGAGATAATAAAAATTATGTTTAAGATTTGATTTGTCTAAAGTTTTAGACATTTTTTAACACATTATATTAAATGAATTTATATTAATAAATGATATAATGCAAGGCAATTGATTCAATGCATACATCATTTTAGTTTATCACTCACTTATTAGTTAAATAAGAAGATATCAAATACATTTGAAAAAAGAAGAAGATTTCAATCTCTTAATAAATACCACATTAAAAAGAATTGAAGATAATTACATTAAAATAATAAAACATTCTTACTTGATAAATAATATATGATAATATAATTACGTCGAAGGTGTTCTTTGTGCAAAGATGATCCATGCTCCTGTTCATAGATTCCTCGTCTATCCAACAAATTAGAATTTGCCACGTATGTATTTTGTGCAAATATTTTTGTCTGTCGATCATTTGTCTCGTTGTTAGGTTGTCATTGAAGCGGAGGTGCACTGGTATTTTTTCTTTATTCAATAAACATCCGCACGTTATTTTAGGGTTTGAGGCAGGGTTTTATATGCACGTTATTTTAGGGTTTGAGGCCGGGTTTTATACGCGCGTTATTTTAGGGTTTGAGACAGGGTTTTATCAGAGCTTGGCTTTTGATGCTCTAAGATGTACACACCAAAGTCATAGGCGCGGGCGAATTTTTCGGGGGTTTCGTATGAGACGATCCAACTTCTTTTGGGATGTCATATGAGCCAAGCCAACTTTTTCCTCTTTCGGAGTCCTTAAAACTGTCGCAACTTCAGTGAGTCGAGCCCCTGGTAGCTACCGGAGTTCTTAGCGCTAGACCCAATCCTTCTTTGTTGGAGCAGTCTTGCCAAGATTTAGTGTGCATCGAGTCGGAGTTATGCCAGAAATTGAAGGCCATCGCCTCTCTTTTGGCTCTGCCAGGCATGGATGATGTTCAATGGCTATCTACCAGGGTAAGTTTTGCTTATTTTATGAATAAAGTTAGTTTAGTGTTTGAAAGGCGACGAAATGTCTCTAAACTGGTATTTGATGTGACTGCAGGAAGCCGTGGAGGCTTAGGTCAAGAAAGAAGCAGAAAGGGAAAAGCTTCCATACAAAGCCATCACACAGCTCTCCGAACTGTATCAAATCTATGACAGTCTCTTGATCGATGGGAAAACCCTACCTGTGTCGCCCAAGGAAAAAGATTTAATGCTTTCGGATGACAAAAAATTCATGAGTGACGAGGCCGAGAAGAAAATTGAAGCGTTGTTGCATCGAGCCTCTTAGAAAAATGCCTCGTTGAAGCTTGACCTTAGCGGACTTTTCCTCCATAGCGTGTCAGACACAATACAGAGCTCGTCATCGACGTTTGTTCAACTCGATCTTTCTAATAATAACTTAGAGGTAAGGTTATTTCAAGAATGTTCTTTATTTGTAGTCCAGGGACGAATCTCTGTGAAGAGATTGACGGAGATTTAATTATTTATTGCAGAGCTTCCCTATATCTGTTACGAGTCTGGTGAATCTTATTCATCTGGACCTTCATTCAAGTCAGCTTACAGCACTACTGGATTCCGTCGGGCACCTTGTGAAGCTTAAGGTCTTAAATGTTTCCGAGAATTCTCTTGTTGTGCTTCCTGATAGCATTGAAAGATGCCGGTAGCTTATTTATAAAAGAACTTTAGATTTTTTGTTTTAGTTTTGTTTTAATAACTGTAACCCCTGCCTCGCGTTATTCTTAATCGTTGACCTCGACATTAATTTTAAAATTCAGTGCACTAGAAGAGATGATAGCCGATTTCAACCAGCTCACGTGGCTGCCCAAGGCCCTAGTATTCAAACTGCTGAACCTCCAGAAGCTGAGTGTTCGCTCGAACAAGCTCACTTGTCTTCCGTATTCTACCTCCCACATGATGTCTCTTCGCTTTCTGGATGTCCACATGAACAAAATTGGAGGTCTTCCAGAAGATCTTGAGAACCTGATGAATCTGGAATACCTAGATGAATTTTTCGGGGGTTTCGTATGAGACGAGCCAACTTCTTTTGGGATGTCGTATGAGCCGAGCCGACGGACTTTTAACAGCAGGTACTGTGATTTGCCTATACCATACATAGACTTTTGCATCCTTGCCTTCATTTGTGATAAAAGGCCAAAAGGGTCGACTGCCTAGACAGTAACTTGCCAACAAATTCCCTGCCAACTTTGTAGAAGGCAACAATGGGATGTAGGAATAGGCTAACCTGGTAGCAAATTGAATGTCATTTTTTAGTGCAGTTTTGTTACAAATATGGCAGAAATTTCTGCATTGCAGGTTTGGATTGCAACAATTGCAATATTGTAATTTTTCATTGATGAAATTGGCATTGCTAACAGAAAATGCAGCTTGCTACAAGATTATATGACTAGATTAGCATTCTTTCCAAGAAGGTGTTGAGCAGGGTAATACTCACATTCATCAAACTTTATAAGGAGGAAAACCTCAATTTTGTTAATGGAAATCACGCTGCAATGGGTATGTATTGGATTGTGATGGTGAGCATTATCTCCAATTTATTTAGAAATCCATTGACCTCCAATATACATTTCATTATTTGGAAGTCCATTTCCCTCCCAAATACGTTTCATTTCTAGCTTAAAAACCTCAAATTTGGTTAATAGAAATCACAAGGCATTGGGTATATATTGGATGGTGATGGGGAGCATTACCTTCAATTTATTTCGAAGTCCATTGTCCTCCCATATACATTTCATTGCAGGCTTGGTAATTTGCTCTAGGCGGGATTTTATTCTCCTAACACTTATGTTTTGTTGGTTAAATTAGCATATGTTTTTTCCATTCATATGTGGAGGTCAACTTTCTTTTATTTAATGATCCCTTTAACTGGGTATCAGAGCAACTAGCTTTTATAGGTGTTTACACCTCCCAACCCAGGTTGGTGTGGCGTTTGACACAGGGTATTTAAATTGTTTTGTATAATGCGGTGAAGGAAGAATTGTTTAAATGACAATTTGCATCGTTCAAATGACAATTTCAAACATATGGATAAATTCAAAGTATAGAAATTAGAAATAACAATTTGTAAGAATTGAAGTTACAACATGACTGAAATTATAATTTTCAAGTTGAATTTTAGTTTTCAAATGACAATTTCAAATATTCTGGATAGATTTGAAGCAAAAAATTAGTTTAGAATCACAATTTGTAAGTACTTAAATTACAATTTTCAAATTGAATTTTAATCAGATAAGTAGAAAATTTGACCTAACTAACAGAACGATATGATAAATAACATGAACACTTGCCAAGGGATTAACCTCATGAGAAGAGAACTAACTCAATCCCAGGAGAGTTCCATTTGAGTAAATTGTAAATATTGTTCAAATGTACAATGCATTCAATGGTGGAATGAGAGAATTTGCTTGCAGAGTTCGTTGTGTATCTTAGATTTTTGCATTTTAATTGGGAATTGTTGCAAAAGTTAGCTACCTATTTGTTAATAAAAGCCTTGCCAATCATATACATATTTTTTCTGCTAATTTATACTCCGGGAGTTTTGTCTAATTTGTGGTTTTTTATTTGCTGGTCCAATGATAAGTTTTAGTCTAGTCAATATGTGTGAACATGTATTATGTTTATATTTTATCCTTATCTCTGTTGGGTGACTTGGCCTAAATTGATCACTTTCCCACAGTTTTGTTCTATATATTTCTTCCCTGGAAAAACCCTTTACGGGCTTCCTCACATTTTGTGAATGGTGTTGGGGTATCTTCTTGCATTTTTTATATTGTACCCATTTCATCCAAAAATTGGTAGTGATATTTTCTTCTTGTAAACACAAGTATTGATTTGGGGGTTTAGAGCTAATTTACTTTTTGTTGCTTGTAAAAAATGTTTGAAAAGGCACGGTTGCCAAACCCTTCCCCTCCCCGGAATGCATGACGATGTCTGCTGCAATGTCCTCATCAAATTGCATTGCATCATCATCATGTATCTTTTCTAGGTTTGAAATATAGTTCATGAGGGGCTTTCTATGTCTTCGCTAAATCCATTGATGAAGTTGTAGACAATGGTGATTCCATGTAACATTTCCATGTCTTCCCTTCTTTGCTTATTGCTGGGAATGCAATGCTTTCAATAGAAGTTTATTTTCACATATTCTTTGACAAGGAAAAAATCCCCAATATTTACAATAGAGCTATTGTATTGTTGTCTCTAGGAATGATTAGCAAATAGGAATCTTGTATTTGCACCTTCTGGTGGCAAACATTAGGTTACAACACAATGATGTTGGGTTTTCATCGTGATGTCAAGTCCATGTGAAAGACTTGATAGGTTTTTTATTTTGATCCAACAACTGAGTTTTCTTTGTTTTATCCAATAAATTAGATGGTCGAGATTAGGATACAACAGCAAAGAGGCTTTTCCCCTGAGTTGCTTTCTTTTTTTTCCTCATCACAAATATATGCAAAATCCTCCCTCAGATGTACAAGCAATGCTACCACAATGATGCTTATACAGAGGTCACAATTCCTATGATTGAAGTTGAAGCAGATGTCTGCCTTTGTCTGCAAAACAGACTGTAATGTGTCTGCTTTCTTAATATTAATGCCTTTTTCCATTTCTAGTCTTCTGAAGTTTCAAACCCTATTCTTTGAAAACTTATCAACTCTGTTTTGGCAGTTCCTTCAAACTTGCGTACTGAGGTTTTCACAAAGCAGATGTTTTTTTCTCTCTTTCTCATGGAATACTGAGTTTCAAAATTGATATTCGAAAGTGAAAAGGGGAAAATACTTGTTGCATTTTGGAAGGATGTAAAAAGAAAAATTTAACACCCAATTTGTCCCCTTTTGCTGGCATTTGTCCATTTGTGATGCATCGAAGTCTCCAGATTTCCGCAAGGTAAGAGGTTATTAGAATCCTAAAAACTTGAAAGGATTTAAAATGTGCTACATTTAGAACTGCAAAACTCACTGCCCTTAATATATGTTGTATTATGGTAGGTTTTATGAATAGTGCATTAGATTAGACATGAATCAACCTTTAATGAATTTCATTTACGGAAAAACATTCCACAGAAAGTTGCAGGATTTTTCACAAGGTTTGCATTTTTTCTATGTAATTGATAAAATACTAGAAAAAATCTACAGATTGTGCAAGGGATTATAAATGAGCTTTAGTCTCAAGGTGCATTGCCTAGAAGCAACTCTCGAGTATCGTTCTTGCCACTTGTTGCGGTCAAAGGTTTGTGTGCTTAAGGCCCTTGATATTTTGGCCATATATTTAGCAAACTTTGAGATTTCTTCAATGTTGCCACCTTAACCTTTGTTACCTATTCAAAGTGTAAGAATTTCTGACATCTATTTCTCTTCATCTATGCAGGTTACTGAGAGTGGAAAGCAGGAGTTCCATCTCGTTGTCACTGTTGGTAAATTTTTTGTCATCTAGAATTTATGGCAAGTAAAAAAGAGTGATCATGTGTGTTACAAGAGACAAGAGGGACTAAAGACAAACCCATTATGGAGAGCAAATTCATGCATGACCAATTTGCTATTACAGATTCTCTAGAAGCTCTAATTATAGTTGCAACACCAAAGAAAGTGAGCTCTTTCAGCACAACATCTCAACAGTAACATCCATTTCACACTAATCATGGTTGAAGCTTTGATTAAATAACTCAAGTAGTGAAATATAAACAGTCGTACTGGCTTGTGCATATGACATCACCACAACTTATAGGAGTGGAGTAAATTTAAATTCTTTACAGATTTTTAATTTGTTGTATAACTTACAGTGTGGGCATTTGGTGCTTGAAAGCAATGCCTGTTTCTTGTTGTAATCCATGTAAAGTTATGATTTGATTTTGATTCCACATGCACACTTTTGTTCAAGTGGATGACCATCGTTGATATTTCTATAACTGTTGATGGTTTGTAGAAATTTGGAACAAGAGTGTGACCATCATTGATATTTTTTATAACTATTAACCATTTGTAGAAATTCTGAAGAACGGGGTGATCATCATCGATATTTTATATAACTATTGACAGTTTATACTGTAGAGTAAGATGGTTATCAAATAATATTAGTTATCAAATAATATAAGTTCTCCATTAGGATCAACAATGGGGAATCGAACTTTAGATGCATTGGTTCAAGTATCAACACAAATTAGAAACTAACAAATGAGGGCTCTAATGGGACATGTGGCTATACTTTGGGATATTAAAACTTGTCTTGTTCCTGCTGAAGTCCGCTCAGAGGATGTGGCAGGTAATATACGAGTGCCGCTATGGTTGCAACCTGTACTAAAAGGAGCAGTGACTTTGTTTTCAGCATATGGAGATTTTAATAACTTCCCTCGAAAACTCAGAGAAGGTTGTCAGAGGACTTGGGTAACCACGGTGGAAAAAAGATGCAGTAGATAAAGCTATTTTAGTTTACATGTTCTTACTCGCTCTTGATAATACCCCTCATTCTACCATTCTCTTAATTTCTGGTGATGTTGATTTTGCTCCTGCTTTGCAGAAATTGGAACAATGTGGTTACACATTTTTGCTTTCTATTCTAGCAGGAATTAGAGTTTGCTACAACAATAAATTAGTAAATAAATAGGTTATATACTATTAGTAATAGTAATTAATTATTATAGTTAAGAAGAGGAATGTCTCTTCAATAGTAGATGGCCCAGCCATATTTAAGGCGGCCATATCCATTGTATTTAATCATCTAATATATTATTATTATCTATTATTCAATATGAGAGTCGGATTCGACTATTAACCTAGTGAACGGATTCGTTCACCGCATTTGGTATCAGAGCGGATTCGCTCCTCAGCACTTAGCTCGGATTTGGCTCATCACTTATCCACACCCATCACTCACGCTTCATTCTTCATTTCTCTCACATCCTCCCATCCGCTGCACGGTCCTACTCCCACACTCCACCCATCATCGCTCGCCTCTCTCCTCTGCGCATCACATCCCCTACACGTCCTCCCGATTCCACTCATCTCCACGCCATCACAACCTTCCTCCTTCAGTGCTTCATGTTTTTCTCTCTGCCACATCCATCTCCCTGCTCCCTGCGTTCCGCCATCTCCCTGCTCCCTCCACCACGCCTCACTCATTCCACCAGGCTGCTCCCATTTTCCCTCACGACCCACCTCCATTAACCTTCACCTCCACCACCTACGCCCTCCACCATTCTGCATCCCTCTATCCGCCCTTCACCTGCACACTCCCAATCTCCTCTCCTTCGACTGCATGCTCCTCCCGTCCCTCGTCCATTTGCTCCTCCCGCCCTCGTCCACTGCAATCCCCACCCAGCTCCATCACCTCCCAGCAACGCTTCCATCTCCCTCCTCCAACTACGCCCTGCTAGCTTCCCCATTGACCCACCTGCGCACGGCTCGACTGCCTGCTCCTCCCGTCCCTCGTCCTCCTCCTCTCTCACTGCATCCCCGTTCCTCTCCCTACGTTCCCTCCCTCCTGCGTGAGCCCTCGCTCCACTCCTTCCTGCGCGCTCCACTCCCTCCTGCAACCACCACCACCCACACGCATCCTCCCAGCGCTCACCATCCCTCCCCTGCATGCCTCCTTCACACATCCGCTCCATCTCCAACGCAGGCTCCATTTCCAACGACCTGCACCAATCAAACAAAAAAAATTAATATAAATAATAATAATAATAATAATAATAAATTTTTTATTATTATATTTTTTTATATAAATTATTATTATAATTTAAATAATATTATTGTTAATATTATTAAAAAGTTATTGTACAAGGTTGGGAAAGCAAAAAAAAAAAAATATTCCCCTCTACAAGACCTATGGCATCATTCAATGAAGAATTGATCAAGCTTTTTGAACAAATCAGTAAGGATATAAATGAAATAACGAAATCTATTAACAATTTAACACTTATAGAAAATGAAGATGTATGTGAAAATTCTGTAGAAGAAGCCACTAAAGCTGAGGTAAAAAAAGAAGATGTAGTAGACCATTATGTCAACCATGATGAAAGTAATGGCATTGATCAAGATAATATGCAAGACAAATATACATCACATCCTATTAATGAAGAAACCAACAATGAAATATTTGACAAGTAGAAAGATGATCTTGACCAAGATTGTGATAAGAGACAAGCCGATGTTGATAATAATAAAAATAATAAATGCAATGACAAGGAATGGATCCTACAATGTGCAGAAGAAGTCAAGTCTAAGAAAGTAAATATTCCATATTCAACCTATACCCTAACTATCCTCTCACCTCAAAGGAATCTCAATGGAAGTTATATGGTGATTTCAAATCCAAGAATGTTATATGATGATTGTGAGACCTCATCTTACAAGACAAGTAGAAGGGGAATAACACATTATGACATCCTAAATATGCTTGGACTAATATCAAGGATAGAAGTGACGGAGTCCAGTGTCCACCTAGATGGTAAAATTTTCAAACAAAGCATCAATATAGTTAGGCTTTCAAACCAAATCCCACCTTGTGAGCAAAGTACAGATTTCTTCACAAGGATCAGAATGAAGAACATCATTTGGAACAACTATAATATCTATCAGACACAAGATAAGACCGGTGTTCTTATGCGCATTATAAGCACAAAGAGCTCATTCAAAGGGACTGACACACAATGTTTTGGGAATCACAACACGGAAATAGTTAAGGTCATAATGTATGTTGAGCATGTTCAATTGACGAAAAAAAATAGTTAAAAGAAGCAATCACACAAGTAGAAAAAGCGTAAACAAAACTTCGCCAAGTTCATACTTAATGCAAATACCAAGACAAAATAACTCAAGGGAGGCAATGGTCGTAATCAAAATCGCATCTCTCAAGTCATCAATGCGACATAGAGCCAGAATAAAAGACGTCATGAGAAACTCAGCTTTGAGGACAAAGCTTTTCCAAGGGAAAGGCAATGCTACAACAATAAATTAGTAAATAAATAGGTTATATACTATTAGTAATAGTAATTAATTATTATAGTTAAGAAGAGGAATGTCTCTTCAATAGTAGATGGCCCAGCCATATTTAAGGCGGCCATATCCATTGTATTTCATCATCTAATATATTATTATTATCTATTATTCAATATGAGAGTCGGATTCGACTATTAACCAAGTGAATGGATTCGTTCACCGCAGAGTCTCATCGGTACTTTGCAATGCTGGCCAATTTGTGTGGGACTGGCCTAGTGTTGCTAGGGGGGTGAGGGTCTTGTTCCTACAAAATCCTTTTTATCACGGTCGCCTGAGTTGGCTTGTTATTCACCTGGATGCTTCTCAAGTGATGACTCAGATCTCCAAAATGACAGATTTAGCTATTATAACTTGCATTCAACACATAGGTAGCCCCTCAATTAGAAGACCTATTGTTCAACCATAAATTATAACTTGCATTCAACACATTTAGTCACAAATTTGTCCAGAATTTCATTGGCAGGACCAACGGCACAAGCCAGTGTGACCATCTCAAGGGGCTTCAGTAGCTTTCCAATGCCATCTTCATTTGTGCAAAATACTATTCCAAAAGAGTTATAAAATAAAAAAGAATATAAAAAATAAATAGATAACTTCTTACCTGATGCATGGATAACAAGCAGTTCATGGTAGATAACTGATTTAACTACACATTTACAATGGTTTTCCATGCTATAATATGCCTTCCATCTGATAAAAATTATATTTTCAATACTAAGGTTACAATTAAGATTATGATTGATATTGGCACCTAAGTATTTATAGGAGTGGATCATCTTTAAAGATTGATTATTGAAAAAAAATTCATACTTGGTTTACTTTTTGTATTCTATAATCATGACTTTGGTTTTGTCAAAGTTTACTATCAAACCATACCTATTGCAAAATTCTTCTAGGACACTTTATTTTTAAAGTCTACAAGATGCTTGACCAAGAGGACAATGGAGGACAATGGTGTCAATGTATAAAAATAGAATCATGTTGTAGTAGTAAAGGTTGACTCCCTTGAATCCAATGTCTTTTAAGTACTTTAATGATCAATATAAATTTCAGAAGGGTAGGGGATACATGATAGCCTTGTTTTACTCCAATATTGCAAAAATTAATATCATCAAACCATCCTTGATTAGTTTTAAGCTTGATAATGGCTTTTTGTAGAGTCTATAAATGGAAAACTTAGGTTCAAAGGGACTTCCTAAGCTATCCATACAATTGAGAAGGTTTCATGTGGGAACCATGTCGAAGGCTTCTTTGGTGTTATGACAAATTTCTCAAATCAACAAAGGAATATTATATTCTTTACTACTCAGATAGTTTTCAACAATGATCCTAAAGGTAAGGATGTGGTCAATTGTTGATTGTTTTCCCTTGATGTGGTCAATTGTTGACTGTTTGTTTTCATCCATCAAACCACTATTATTTTCTAAAATAGTTCTAGAAAGCTTGGCCAATAAATGACAAACCGTAATAGTTCAATAATGTGACTATTTGTTTTTATCCCTAGTTTTAAAGATAAATATGATGGAATTCTTTGTCCATTGTTTAAGAAATTCAGTGTAGTATTTTGGGATAAGGATAAAGTCTTCAATCCTAAGAATTTCATCTTTATATCCTTCTACGCATTAACCTTTCCTTTTGCAAGTTTCATTTTGCCTTCTTTAAAGCCATTTGAGGAGAATAAGTTGAGGCTAAATTGTAACGTTCATAGGTATAATTTGTTTCCATAATTGCTTAGGGTTATGTTTAAAAATCTCTAAATGAGTATCCCAATGCTTGTTGATGAAGACTCATCTTTTATTTCTAATTAAGTTATTATATTCTTATACTCTTTGTAACTCTATAGATATAGTCATACCATCTATTATATTTGTACCGATTGTGTATGATGAAAACTTGACAAGGGTGATTATTGATATAATGAGTTAATTTGGAATTTAAGGCAACAATATTGTAAAGATAAAAAAAATTGAAGAGGTAGTGAAAGGTATGTGGATATCATTTTGAAGGCATCTTAGGAAGGACTTGGGATCTTATGCCTAAGTAGGAACTTTGTTTAAAATGCATTGCTTATATTGGAGTCATATTTAGGGATAACGTTACAAATATAGGTAACCTAGATGGGGTGTCAGGGTTACAAAGACATTTTTGTACAAGCTATGTGGATGGGGGAAGAATTCAAAGATGACATGAATGGTTTTATTTCTCTCAATTTCCACTATGTTCATAATTAATGAATAAAATATTGAACAAGTGTAGGGTCTCTCTATCTATTAGTCCCCATATCCATAGATAGTTGTCAAATCATATGTTATACAAGTGTATCAATTGACATTGCTTCATGATTCATTGGACTTTTTGAATAGTTGTATTTACATATTATATTTCACAACCACCTCGCACTTCATCAAAATTCAAAGTTTTTCAATGTATTGCAAGTGGTGAAGGCCCACCTAAACTAGGGTTTACATGTACCTTAAGTTTGAAACATTTAGTACATCGTAAGGTGTTTCCCTTATGGAAGTGTATCCTGTAATATGATGCTTGCATAGCTAAGAATTGTTCATGTGTGTTCAACAATGCAATTTGAACCATTTGAATTGTTTATCCATTTCTCCATGCTAGGTACAATAAATACATAGCCAAATGCCTTAAAATTAGAACTTCATTTCACAAATAAGTTAGTTTTATAGAGATTGGAAATAAAAATGTTTTTTGGGCCTACCAGATTCTAGATTCAACTTTTTGCAATGACATAACAAAAATTCAAACTTCAATTGCATGGGATACTCACTACTCTAAATTAACAAGAAACGTAAATAAACATAATCATTCCCTTGTAGGAGGGAAACTAATATATTTCCCTAGGGATATCTAGAACTAGGTAGATGATAATGTTCCCAGCTGAAAAACACATCAAGGAACTAGTAGGACCTTGGAAATACCCCATGTTGGCTTCAAGACCATTGGTTTCTAATTAGAGACATAAATGTTAGAGTTTGAGAGGTGGTGTTGGTGCTGGTGGGCCTATAAATTAGATTTGTTATAAACTGAATAAAACGAAAGATATATATGCTAAACTAAGGACAAATACGCTTCTTAAGACCATACAAACTACATGCCCATGAAAAAGGTTTCGTTAAGCTATGGTAGGTAACACTAATTGATCTACTTGGAACAAAAGTGCTTTAAAACTATAGTCTTATATGAAAACTAAGTACCGAGTTTTAAATTTTTACATATTCTTCTTGATTCCTAAAAGTCAAATAGATCTACTAAACCAAGGAGAAATACACTTCTTATAAACTACATTCACATGCAAAAAGGTTTGGATAAGTTATGGTAGGTAGCACCCATTGTTCATCTTGAAACAAAATCTCTATGAAATAGAGTCAAGTTGTAGCAACAATATGCATATGTCGACATTTACTTATCAAATTCATGGAAAAATTCTCAAAACATTGTTTGAATATATTCAATCTTTGTAAGATCAACCATGAATTGTTCCAAGTGCTTTAAATGATTTGATTATACTAGACGGAAATAAGGTTATTGTTCAATGAGTGGATGTAGTTGTTAATGGTCTCTATGATGTGGTAGAACAACACCACAAGGTGGATGCTCTCCCCCAAAATTGGTTTATATGCCTACAATAGGCATTGTGGTGGCTCCCACTAGATTTCTCAATGATTTAACCAATTTTAAGTGATAGCCCGTTTCTTATATAACTCACAACTCTCTACTATATATGTCTATTTCCCTCAATTATTTTAGACCATTGGCTTGTCCTTCTCTATATTGTCAATTTTAGGTCACATAACAATCCCTATGTTTTAAAATGGCATGGACCTCCTTTCCAAGCCGTAGGGATATTGGTTTTCAACAATTATGTGATCTCTCTGTGCAATTTCACAACTCTACAATGCATGCATTTCAACAAAAGTGAAAGTATCTCTACATTTACATTAAGACCTAGAATAAGATAATATTGTGGTATATATTTTAGAGGAGGGACATATATATGGAGATATCACAACTACACATTTACTAATTAACAAGGAATCATTGAGCCCTTAAGTTCCTTGAAATGAAAACTTTAAAATCAAACCAAGAAATTGCAAATGAGTTAACATCATACTTTAGAAACAAACAAAAATTAATCGAACCACCCTTAGACTGCTTTATGGAAACCAAACAACACGCTCTTCATGAAATTTGTTTTACTACTCTTTTTTCACTTCATCATATCTACTTCCCTTTTTTCTTTTTTCTTTTTTTCTTTCGGCGTTCCTTTGCACCTTATGGGGCAATTGCTAGTAATAAAACTAACATAAAAGTATACATTAGAGAAAAACAAATTTAGTGGTATAGATGAAATTTGATAAAATTTCATCTATTAAAGTCAATATAATTTTGATAAAATTAATAATATTATAAATAACTATAAGAAGAATAATATTGATTAACATATATGAATAACATCACAATACATTAAAACAAGGTGACATAACCATTACTGAATTGGAATGCTACATAATCAAACATGAAATCAACCATGGTCAAATATCCTCAATCATAGTCAAATATGGTTAGACATTTTTAACAATGGTCAACAACGGTAAAATAAATGTCGATTATACTTAACTATGGTCAACCATAATCAAACATAAGAAACCATGCTAAACTATAATTAACTACGGTCGACAACATCAACTATAGTCAATAATAGACAACATAAGTAAAAAATATTCAACCATGGTTAACAAGTCAACTATGATTAACAAAAGTTGACCATGGTTAAACATAGTCAACCATGGAAAACCATTCTCAACCATAGTCAACCAATGGTTAGCCATGCTCTACCAAAGTCAACCATGGTCAACTATTATCAAGCATAATCAACCATGAGCAACCATGGTCAACCATGGCCAACCATAATAACCCATGGTCAACGTAGGTCAACCATGGTCAATCAAAGTCAACCAAAATCACCTATGGTCAACCAAATTCAACCATTGTCAACCATGGTCAACCATTGTAAGCCATAGACAAGTCAACCAAATCCAACCATGGTCAAGAAAAGTCAACTATGGTCAACAAAACACAATGATGTTCAACCATAGTTAACCAAAGTCAACCATGGTAAACCAAAGTCAACCATGGTAAACGAAAAAGCCAAACATCATCAACCAAATTCAACCATGGTCAGTCAATGTCAATCCATAAACAACCATAGTCAACCATAGTCAATGATGGTAAACCAATATCAACCATGGTCAACGATGGCCGACCATAGTCAGATACAAAGAGAGATTAGTCAACCACAATCAACCATAGTTAACCATGGTCAAACATATAAATAATCTTAATTTATTTCTAATTTGTTCATGGTGGACCATGGTCCACCATGGTCAACTATGGTTGACTAATCTCTCTTTATATCTAACTATGGTTGACCATGGTTAACTATGGTTGACCATGGATCACTTTGGTTGTCCATGGTTGACTTTGGTTGGCCATGGTTGACTCAAAAATGGTCAACCAAAGTTAACTGTAGACAACCAAAAGTTTATGGTCAACCATATGTAATAAAAAGTCGACCAAAGTTACACATAAACAACCTAAGGTCAACCATAGACAACCAAAAGCCAACCATAGACAACCACAAGTCAACTATAAACAATGAAAAGTTTATGGTCAACCATAGACAACCAATGGTCAACCATAGAAAACCAAAAGTCAACCATGATAATCTAAAGTCAACGATACTTTACCATGCTCAACCATGACTAACCAAAGTCAACTAACGTCAACCATGGTAAACTAAAGGTTAACCAAAGTCAACTAACATCAACCATGGTAAACAAAACTCAACCAAAGCCATCCATGGTGAGACAAATTCAACCATGATAAACCAATGTCAACCATGGTCAACCAAAAGTCAATGAAAGTCAACTTTGGTCAGCCAAAGTCAACCAAAGCGACCTAAAGATCAACCAAAGTCAACTAATTTAAACCATGGTAAACCAGATTTAACTATAGTCAACTATGCTCAACCATAGTCAATCAAAGTCAACCATAGTTAACCAAAGTCACTTATTGTCTACTAAATTAAACCATGGTTGACTAAAGTCAACGATGTTAAACTAAAGTCAACCATGGTCAATTAAATTCACCCATGTTCAACCAAAGACAACAATGATTAACGAAAGTCAACCATGGTCTACCATTATCGACCATGGTCGAACATTGTCAACCATGGATAACCATTCTCAACCATAGTTAACTAATGGTTGGCCATGATCGACCAAAGTCAACCATGGTCAACCATTATCAAGCACACTCAACCATGAGCAACCATAGGCAACCATAGTAACCCATGGTTAACTAAAGTCAACCATCGTCAATCAAAGTCAACCAAAGTCCCCCATAGTCAACCAAATTCAACCATGGTCAACCATAGTCAATCATGGTAAACCATAGACAAGTTAACCAAATCCAACCATGGTCAACAAAACACAACGATGGTCAACCATACTTAACCAAAGGCCAACCAAAGTCAACCATGGTAAACGAAAATTCAATCATCATCAACCATCGTCAACCAATGTCAACCATAAACATCCATTATTAACCATGGTCAACCATGGTAAACGAAAATTCAATCATCATCAACCAAAGTCAACCATTGTCAACCAATGTCAACCATAAACATCCATTGTCAACCATGGTCAACCATAGTCAAATACAAATAAATATTAGTCAACTATAGTCAACCATGGTTGACCATGGTCTAACATATAAATAATCTTAATTCTTTTCTAATTTTTTCATGGTTGACAATGGTGGACTATGGCTGACTAATCTCTCTTTGTATATGACTATGGTTAACAGAATTCAACCATAGTTAGCCCAAAGTCAAACATAGTCAACCATGCTCAACCATAATCAACCATGGTCAACCAAAATCAACTCAATTTAACCATGGTCAACCATACACATTCAACTATGGTCAATCATAGTCAACCATAGTCGACCAAAGTGAATCAGTCAACCACACTCAAACAAAGTCAACCATATTTAAATATGGTCAACCAAAGTCAACCAGAGTTGACCATCATAAACCAAATTCAACTGTATTTAACCAAAGACAACCATACTCAACTATGGTGAACCATAATCTCCATAGCTAACTAAAGCTAACCATAATCAACCATGGCCAATCAAAGCTGACCATAACCAACCATAGTTGAGCATGGTCAGCGAAAGTAAACCATGGTAGACCATAATCAACCATGATCAACTATAGTCAACCATCGTTAACGAAAGTCAACCATATAGTTGACCATGGTTCACTAGGGTTTACAGTGGTTGACTATAGTTGGTTAATAATCATAATAATAATAATAATAACCAACCATGGTCATCCAAGATCAACCATGGTCAACCAAGATAACCCAAAGTTATCAATGGTCAGCCATACTCAAGCATGGTCAACTAAATTCAATCATAATAAACCTTGGTTAACCCAACTCAACCATAGTTAACCATCATTAATCAAAGTCAACCATATGGTTGAGGGTGAATCCATGAAGATGGGTGTCTATTTTGGGGGGTCTTGTGAGAAAACAAATCTAATTTTTTCATGTTTTTCAACTTTGGGCGAATAAAAGTGATATTTTTGTTTAGAATTTCACTTTTTTCACTAAAAAGAAAACTTTTAGAGAATTATGTTAGCTTTCTATTCATAACTTTTTCAATTTTTTTTATTAAGATTTGATATGTCGATTTGACAAATGTTTGACAGTGTGTTCTTATAAAATGAAAGGACTACAAAATAGTCATGTTTTGTTGCGAACGTAAAATCATTGTTAAACTTGTTTTTTGCAAAAATAAAATATGCTACGTTAATCTATACACAATATACTACTGCATGACTATAAGTTTGTAACCAATGGATCTATATACTAATTTTTTTTTTTTTGAATTCGATTAATGGGGAAACCTTATCAATTTTCAACATGTTTTGTGTTGCAAAACTTTTATCTCAATTGACTATAAAACTAAAACCTCTATGAATACCCTTTTGAAGTACACATGCCAATTAACTACACTATATTTTTTTTCAATTCTTTTGGTGGTGCATTTTTAAAGTTATGTATTTTTCATTTCACCGCATTTTGAAAGAGATAAAACCAAACTCGACACTTGTTAAAAAAATAAATAATTAAAAATATCAGATCGCACCTATACAAAACAAAATCTATACATACGAAAAATAGATTCAATAATGAAACTATTGGTATCAAGTCCGACAGTCGCTTTGTAGTGTAAGAGATTGTTTTTACCTTTTGAAAATGGAGAAACCTGAAAACTGTGCAGAAACGTGAAATTTTCAGGTCTCATAGATTATTCGGTCGAATAATCTTTTTCTGCAACAAAACCGATATTTACAACAAAGGTTGTTCGACCGAAAAACCAAACACAAATTTTTTTTCGTCGGTCGGATAAAAAAAATTAAAAAATAATGTTTATACTTGTATAAATAAAACTAAATAGATTCATTATTTTCATACATTTTATTTTCGCATATTTCTGGTCAAAATATTTTTGAAGGGGTTTTCAAAGGAGATTTATTTTGCAAAATGAGTTTTTTTTTACAAGGTATTTTTTTTTTCTTATTTCTTTTCAAGGAGTACATTCAAAGAGTTTTTTTCTAAGGCATTTTTGCAAAGGAGTTTTTATTCCAAGTTATTTTTCCTTCTTATTTATTTACAAAAGGTTTTTTCAAAGTTTTTTTTTCCAATGTATTTTTGCAAAGAAGTTATTTCTTTGCAATGGGTTTTTTCAAAGTTTTTTTTTTCAAAATATTTTTGCAAAGGAGTTTGTTTTTAAAAAGTATTTTTCCAAATGTTTTTTTTAAAGAAGGTTTCTTTCCAAATGGTGCATTTAAATAGTTCTTATTCCAAGATATTTTTGCAAAAAAAAATAAAATTATTCCAAGTTATTTTTGCAAAGGAGTTGTATTTTTCCTTCTTATTTCTTTGAAAGAGGTTTTTTGAAATAGTTGTTTTCCCAAGATATTCTGCAAATGAGTTATTTCTTTGCAAGGGTTTTTTCTAAGATTTTTTTCTAAAGTATTTTTGCATTTCTTATTTCTTTGCAAAGGATTTTTTCAAATAGTTTTTTTTTCCAATGTATTTTTGCAAAGAAGTTATTTCTTTGCAATGGGTTATTTCAAAGTATTTTTTTCCAAAATATTTTCGCAAAGGAGTTTGATTTTACAAAGTGTTTTTCCAAGTGTTTTTTTCAAAAAATGTTTCTTTCCAAAGGCTGCATTTAAAGAGTTTTTACTCCAATGTATTTTTGCAAAGAAGTTTTCATTCCAAGTTATTTTTGCAAAGGAGTTGTATTTTTCTTTCTTATTTATTTAAAATGAGTTTTTTCAAATAGTTGTTTTCTCAAGATATTTTTGCAAATGAGTTATTTCTTTGCAAGGGAGTTTTTTTATGAGTTTTTTTCCAAGGTATTTTTGCACTTCTTATTTATTTGCAAAGAGTTTTTTCAAAGAATTTTTTTTTAATGTATTTTTGCAAAGAAGTTATTTTTTTGCAAGAGGTTTTTTCAAAGCATTTTTTTCCTAGATATTTTTGCGAATGAGTTTTTTTTTACAAAGTACTTTTACAAGTGGTTTTTTCAAAGAAGGTTTCTTTCCAATGGGTGCATTTACAAAGTTTTTTTTTCAATGAATTTTTGCAAAGAAGTTTTTATTTCGAGGTATTTTTGCAAAGGAGATGTATTTTTCCTTCTTATTTCTTTGAAACGAGTTTTTTCAAATAATTGTTTTCCCAAATTATTTTTGCAAAGGAGTTATTTCTTTGCAAGGGTTTTTCAAATAATTTTTTTTGCAAGATATTTTTTTTCCAAAGTATTTTTCCAAGTGGTTTTTTCAAAGAAAGTTTTTTTTTTCTAGGTATTTTTTCAAATAAGTTTTTTTCCCAGTGGTTTTACAAAGAAGATTTCTTTATAATGTGTTTTTATTCTTTTCTAATGGGTTTTTTCAAAGGAGATTTATTGTCAAGAAGTTTTTATTTCTTTCCAAGAAAGTTTTTTTTAAAGGAGATTTCTTTTCAAGGGTTTTTTCAAAGGAAATTTTTTTCCAAGGGGTTTTTCTTCAAAAGACTCTTACAAGATTTTGATAAGGTGAAGTAAATTTCAGTTTATGTGTTTATAAATTTCGCAACTGTTTTTAAATCTTAATTTTATTTTTTTTACTATAAAGTGATGATTCTTTAATTTATTATCTATAGATTAACAATCATGGGCAGTAAAAGAAACTGTCAAAGAAAATGTGATCGTAAACGTGATGATGATGATAATAGATAAAAACAAAAACTCAGATATCATGCCAAAAAAACAAGGCTTGCAAAAACGCAAGAGACAATTATTGAAGATATAAATACAGATTTACATGATAATGTTAATGAAATGGAAATTGAAAATATAATATAAGAAGAACAGATTGAAGTTGAAGAGACCATTGTTAAAGATGTAAATAGTGATTTACATGCTAATGTCGATGAAGTTAATATTGAAGATCAAGTTCAAGATTCAGAAATTGGACCTGGTATGTATATATTATGTATTTTTCAAATTCATTTTTTATAATGAATTGTATTTTTTGATATATGTTACATTAAATTTAATTTGATATACATTTGCTTTCACCATTGATGATGAAATTTTAAAAGACATTGATTTCAACAAATATGGAGAAAAAATACCCAAACATGTTCCACAATATCGTGCTACAAAATTTTATGATGATGTTCTGAAGGATTATTGAATAGTAGGACAAACACAAATTTTGAAATGTTTATTAGTGTCCAAGAAGTTAGAAGGTACTACGTCATTATTAGGTATTCACAAGGCGACAAAAGAGTCGAAATTGAAACATAATGTGATAGAAATATAGGTGATGCAATAAAAAAATTTAGAAAATCCAGGAAGAAAGATATCAATGCTGCACATAGAGCAATTCAGACAACAATTGTTTCAGCTAGTACCAGACAAAATCGTTTGACAACACAACTAGCAAAAGAAGTTGGAACCTCAAGAAAGACATTATACAAACATAGCAAATTCAGAATGCAAATAGATGAAAATGATGAACTTGCTTGCTGGGCAATTATTTGTAGACAACCTTACAAAGATAGAATGGGAGCAGGTGTTAAAGATATTGTACGGGAATATTGGTTGGCACATGCTCGAATTTCACCAAATTCAAGGGATGTGATACGACAAAGAGTATCACGAAATGTATATGAAAGCAGTCCAAAACATATAATAAAAATGATACAAGTACAATTGTTTGATAAATTCAAGGAAGATCATCGTGGAATTAATGTGTCAATCACTACATTTGTGCAACAAAAACCATGGTATGTTAGACCTATTACTATACGTGACACATATTGTTGCCATTATCATGTGCAATTTCAATTATATTATGACACGTTTCTTGAATTTGGTAAAATGTTTTGGACAAATTCACCACCACCGCCCACAATACATGAATTCATATCTCAAACTCTATGTGAGAGAGATCACAATGAAGTATTTTATAATAAGAAATGTATCAATGGAAAACATTGTCATCATTGTGAAAATCTGGTTTTATTCCATAATAAATATCCTATCGATAATGATCAGTCACTGTCAAATGTAACCGTTGATTGGAGAAGATATGAATACAACAATTATGCTACAAGTTCTAGTGATGCACATTCCAAAAGAATTGATTTGCGAGAAGATAAAATATGTGTGACAGATTTTCTCAAAAAATTTGAAAGTGAAATTTATAAATACACCAAGCATTCACATAAAGCACGATGGAAAGACCTTCAAATCAAAAAGTCTCGTGAAAATTTTCTACCAGGAACAATTTTGTCAGTGGTTGATTTTGCAGAAAACTACACATTTGCTACACAAAAAGAGATACAAAGTGAATACTATCATTATGACCAAGTTTTGTATTTGTCCATGTTCTATATAGACATTTTCAACAGGATGTTGATGGCATTAAAATCACGTGTAACAATCGAGATGTGATTAAAGAATATCACTTTTATATCAACGATGATTGTGTACATGATACACATTTTGTTCGGAATTGTATTGAAAATATTTTCTACGATTCACTAAAAAAATGTGAAGTTAAATTCAATGAACATTGGATATGGTCGGATGGATGTGTGAGACAATTTAAATCTTCACAATCATTTTATTGGCTATTTCGACTTCATAAAGCATTGAATATTAAATATCACTGGAATTTCTTTGAAACTGGACATGGAAAAGGTGAACATGATGGTGTAGGAGCATACATAAAAATAGCACTTCAAAGATGGAAAATGAACCATTCTTCTGCGCGATTTCATTCAGCTGCAAAGGTTGTCCAATGGTGTAAATTACATATAAGCCATAATTATAATCAACAATCAAAAGATGTGGGTAGGTATGTACACGATTTTTTTAATTTATATTAATTGTCAATTTAAAAAAATGTACACTAACATCAAAAGTTGTCATTTGTGATTTATCATTTATTGTGTAGGGTTTTTTTGCTTGTTGGGGTCCAAGATATAAATAGATCAATACCATACGACGCTAGCACCATACATGGGAATAGATATTTTCACTCTATTCAAACAAAATCCTTCCAAAACGTGTTTGCATTTGATAATAGAAAGCAATCATGCTTTTGTCACATTTGCACTGAAAATGTTGAATCTACAAAAGTTTGTGAAAACATAATGAACAACTACGTAAAACATTGGAAACACAGAGATTAATCCCAAGGGAAAAATGCCACTAGCAAGCATAGAAGAATTAGAATCAGAAGAAATAGCAATATCATCTGATGGCGACAGAATTTCATATCTTGTTAGAGAAGGTAATGATCTTACAGCTTTTTTGTCGATTGTTCATTCTTGTCCATCACCTTATGTGTATAGTCAATTTAATTGATTTAAAAACCCTAACACCAATTGTAATTTGCACAGGGGATGTTTTCACTGTGATTGCACCTTTAGACAACAACGAAAATGTAAAATATTATTTGATGCGATGCATTGAAGGAAAGATGAAGTTATTGGAGGAATACAATGACAACGGATATACATACGAGAGAGGATTCATCATTTTAAAAGGCTATTTTTTTCAGCAGACCCATATGACTGATGTGGCTATCCCCACACTCTGCCCCGAATCTTTACTTTTGACTGAATGATGTAAGTGAGGAATCACCAAGAAACCTACTAGATTTTGTATTCATCTGATCCATTTCATGCTTTTGCAATGTACTTAATAAATGAAAAATTATTATTCTTGATCTATTAGATGGGTTGATCCATTACTAGTTTTGTGGTGGGTTGAACAATCCATATAAATATAATCCATGATTTTTTTAGAATATTACTTGTGTAAGTTCACATAACTGAAATCATGGGAAATGGAGATAACGATCGTTTGATTTTTAATCACAAGCAAGGATTCCAAGATTGTGAAGCTTATGCTAAATTAGAGCAATGATTATTGACAAAAAATCAATGAAAGTTCCTCAAATTGATGTCTAAAATCATTGCTCTAATTTAGCATAAGCTTCACAATCCTGTAATATTTGTTTATGATTAAAAAACAAAAAAATCATTAAATCCCCATTTGCCATGATTTCAGCAGCATCTATAGTTTACCAACTAACAAAATGTACCTGAACATTGAAAATATGAATCATTAGTTAAAAATTGAAAATATGAATCATTTATATAAATTTCAATTTATCATTTATATGAAATTCAAGTTTTAGGTTGAAACCAAGATTCTATATATCAAACAAACATTTATTCTTAACATTCCTAACATTAGATTGCACTTATCAAAACTTTCTAACATTCATTCTTAACATTCCAAACATTCATAACATGAGATTGCAACTATCAAAACTTCCTAACATTCATTCTTAACTTGAATCTAATATTCATTGTTAACATTTTTAACGTTCCTATCAAAACTTCCTAACATTCATTTTTAACATTCCTATCAAAACTTCATATCCTATCAAAACTTCCTAACATTCATTCTTATCATCCATTCGTAACATTCTTAACATTCCAAACATTCATTTAGATTGCACCTATCAAAACTTACTAACATTCATTCTTAACTTGAACCTAACATTCATTCTTTAACATTCCTAACATTCCTATCAAAATTTCTTAACATTCCTATCAAAAATTCATATCCTATCAAAACTTCCTAGCATTCATTCTTGACATTCCTAATATTAATTCTTAACATTACAAATATTCCTAACATTAGATTATACCTATCAAAACTACCTAATATTGATTCTTAGCATTCCTAACATTCCTATCAAAACTTCCTAAATTCTATTTAAACCCTGACATTAGATTGCACCTATCAAAACTACATAACATTCATTCTTAACATTCCTAACATTCCTATCAAAAATTTATAACATTCATTCTTAACTAATTCCTAACATTCATTCTTAACATTCCTAACATTCATATTAAAACTCCATAACATTCATTCTTAACTTGAACCTAACATTCTTTCTTAACATTCCTATCAAAACTTCCTAACATTCTTACTTACATTCTTATCAAAACTTCATAAATTCTCTCTAAACCCTAACATTAGATTGCGCCTATCAAAACGACATAACATTAATTCTTAACATTCTTAACATTCCTATCAAAACTTCATAATATTATTACTTACATTCTTAACATTCCTATCAAAACTTTCTAAATTCTATCTAAACTTCCTAACATTTATTCTTAACATCCATTCTTAACATTCATTCTTAATATTACTAACATTAGATTGTACCTATCGAAACTTCCTAACATTCCTATCAAAACTTCCTAACATTCATCCCTAACAATTATAACATTCCTATCAGTATTTACATCCCAACACTAATTTTTTTTTACATCTACATACATTCATAAACATGCGAAAGCATATTCTAAACATTTACCACACATTTATGAACATGTGAGTTTAATATATATATATATATATAATCCAAAAATAAATCTCCTCGATGTCCAAAACTACAATATATATATATATATATATCTCAACAAAAAAATAGCAATATAAATCATTCTTTAAATGAAAGTCCACCACTATCCTCCATTAGGGTTTTCCCTTGGACTCGACCCAACTTACAACATGTATAAAAACAAATTATGAATATTATAAATTATTTAAACAATTTTAAATTAAATTCAAACATTAAAATATTAAATTTATATCAAAGAACAATTCAATTATTAACAAAATTACCTCAAATTCTCTAAATGCAAGTCCACCACTATCCTCCACTGGAGTCTTCCCTTTGCCTCGAATAGATCAAAGAGACTCATCCACTAGAGTCTTCCCTTTGCTTCGAAGAGACCAAAGCTACAACATGTATAAAATCAATTTATGAATCTCATAAATTATTTAAATTATTTTAAAATAAGTTCAAAAAATTAAAATATTAAACTTATATATAAGAGAACAGTTCAATTATGAACAAAATTACCTCGGTGCCAATATCCACATCCATCAAGGAACTTATATCTTCACCGTCAATTTCCATATGTTCTCTTCCCTAAAATTTAAATTTTGTTAATAAATAAAATATAGTGCAAGTAAAAAAAATTAAAATTAAGTAATTAACTTAAAACGAAAACAAAATAAAATAAAATCATTAGCTCACAAGAGATGGAAAATCATCTAAAAAGTTCAAATCTAAAGTAACATGCATGGATAAGTCAAATTAACAATAAGATACATAGTTAAATTTATTAAAAAATGATAAAATATCTTTCAAACATAAATATAAATATGTAAATAATAAATATATCTCTTCAAGATGCTCTTTTACATTTTTTACATTTACAACATTTTTATTAATGGAGACTCGAAAATTATGTTCATTCAACATTCTAAAAAACTGCAACCAATAAACATTTACGTAATGTATTTATTACTATACATCAAAATAGACATAATATCAACATAGATATAATGTAATAAAAAAGTTCAATTCAAAATGAATAAAAAAAATATATAGATTGAAAGTACACAAACCTCTCCTAAACTCGATGTGTCATTGCACAGGACATCCAAAGCTATATCACAACAAACCTTAGCATAAGCCTTGAGATCTTCAATGCTCATTCCATCTAACTCATCATTCGTTTTGTAAAAAAAAATTTGCTGAATAGTGGTTTGAGCCCTCTCTCGACTCAATCCCACATTAACTCCTACTAATGCCGAAGTTAAGCCTTCAGCAACAACATGCCTTGCAATTATCCCAAGTTCTGATGTGGGCTCCATCTCCGATTTGTAAGTCGCAAGCCTAGGTGGGAGAGATATCTGAGGTGGAGGTCGAAGAGTAGTGGGATCTCTAAGAGCACATTTTCTATCGTATATTCGCCCCTTTCCAACTCCGTAAAAGTCGGAATGAATATTAGTATAGTCTGGCTTCATATTTAATAAAAACTCGGCATAAAAAATCTGGCAAAATAATTAGAAATCTCATCATTCCATGGCAACCGACCATAGGCTGCAAGGAACCGATCATATAAATGATGTGCAAGATGAGGGTGCTTAAAATATTGCACTTTCGATGCTTTTCTCTTTAGTCCCTCTTTGAAGTTAAATATTCCCATGGCCTGTTCTTTTGTCACTCTCTCCTTCACAACAACCCACTTATCTAGACCCATCACTTGGGCCCTTCTTCTCCGCATCAAGTCAACAAAACCATATATTGTTGGTCTAAAATCCTCATATACCTCAATGAATTTTTATAATGATCCCAAAACCATCTCTAAACTTTGTTTCTTCTTTGGAAGGAGATCCAAACAAGAAAGATCACGTTGCAGCCTATCATAGTGAGATTTACAACTTTCAAGGGTCGTTTGTGAAAGACCACTTTCCCATGGAAGCTCCACAGATAAATCAGATGGATAAGTTGTTATGGGTGTACAACCCTCGGCTAGTTCAACAAATTGTGTCTTGGCTCAACCTTCGTCACCCTATGTAGAATGACGAGCCTCTTGGGGACCTATCTCTGCACCCATGTCTGTCTCCCTTGTTCGATCTTCCTCCCTCTCTGCTTCTAATACAAACCAAGTTATGTGTAAACATGTACAAACTGCATACACACAAAAATACAATTTATACATGTATTAAAATATTGATGTTCATACCAACAGAAGGTCGAGATCGACGTTCTCCCACGGAAGATAAAGGGGAACCATCTATACTCCTATCGCCTCGTCGATGATCAAATGAATGTGAACTATACAATAAGCTTGAATCCTGAGTTGAAGTCGACAACCTTCAATTATCAATTGGGACACCAACTCCCGAAGAATGTGATGACCTCCTACGCTTTTGCCTCGAAAACTCCTCTCTTTCCATTTGATATGATATCTACACTTACACAACTATCAACTCATAACATATACAAATTCTACATGTTAATTCTACAAATTCTAAGACCTGGCTGCTAAAGAAACTAAGTTCTTTAATAAGGACCTAAATATACCTAATATCATTTAATAGTTTTTAAAATGAGTATAGCTAATATTGTTGGATGTATGAAGAATTAATGTGCCAATCTTTTAAGTGTTTTCGATGTTTTAAATTAATGGAACCAATATGGTTAAATCTTAAGTGAAGGTTTTAAATATTAACTGAAGGTTATATTTATTTATGTCAAGGAATCAGTTCATGAACATGTTAAATCTTAATTTAAATCCTAAATTAATAGCTTATTTGATATTTTAATAATTTAAACATAAATTATATCTACAAATATTTTCATTATTCCATAGAATCATAAAAAATTGTTCTCGATTTGAAGCTGGTACCTTTTTACTTTAAGAAAGTCCTATTTTTCCATGAACACAGAAGCAAAAAGCTCTAAACACAATGAGAGCTTGGACTGTACAATATATTTTCATTAAGTGTTTGAATGAAGTAAACCACTTACAATAACTATTTTTTAAAAATATTAAATTTTTCCTACATACTTGTACATATCATCATCAAACAAAACTATTTACGATGACAGAGTTTATGAACTCTGTCTCACGGAAGATAACAAGTGTTCGGCCTAACAATGGTGACGATTCATGGTATTATGTTTTCCAGACTAAAACTCAAGACCATCGTTTTCCCTCAATTAGTTTCTCAATTCAATAGGAGTGTTGCCAACAGTCTTGAGTTTCAACCTGGCCAACACTTATTAGCTATTTTACAGTTAGTGAATTGAAAGTGTCTAAGTCAATGCAAAGCAGAAAGGTAATAAGTTTGACTAAATAAACTAGTTTTATAATTGTACCTTGTTTAAATATTACAATTTCATTTTTCATAACCTTTCTCGTAAGGTAATAAGTTTGACTAAATAAACTAGTTTGATAATTATAACCCCAAAAACTTGTGACGGTTGACTTCAAAACAAAGATTCATTTTTAACAATTTCATTTCCTCTAAATCCCATTATGAAACAATCGAAATTAAACATATAAATAAACATACACATAGATTATTTATGCAAATTGACATATGGACAGAGTCCATGGAGAGAGTCCATGAACTCTTCACTCACTACTTTGTTTTGTGTTTTTTTTGGCTCATTGAAATAATTTAGAAAACTAAGTTTAATTGTTATATTGACTACCACAAATAGAACTAGGTATTATTTCAATATAATAAGGAGTTTAAATTTGGAATCTCTTAAATGTTAATTTAAACATGGTCATAATGTACTAACTTTGAAACATATAGAAAAAATCCTATAGAAACAACCTAGCCATAATAGCTCATAAATTAGACCTCTAATAAAGACTAATATGATTACAACAAAGATTAAGAATTACCATAATATATGATAGTTCAAAGCTTACTCATATCTATGGGATACAATAGCTATAACATAACACACTAAACAATGGTAATCATAAGTTAAGTATGATGATGTGACAAAATAGGTAAAGCTGTTGTAATTCAATTCAATAAGCTAATACCATTAGTTAGGGTTAAATGACAGATATGTGAGCAGTTCATTATCTCATGAGCTTTGGATAACTAGTGTAATTAGTAACCAATGACAATACTTCTATGCTTTCCGTATTATAGTTATAATGCATATTAAAATTGAGCTTGAACCTCTATTAAATCCCAATGATGACAATAGCTTACTTATACCAACATATTCAATCAAAACCAGTACTTAACTAGTCTGGATCCCATTAAAGCAGAGTACATTGCAAGTTATAAAAGATGTTATAGTTAACGAGCTGTGAATTACAGAGTCAAAATAAAGCTCACAGCTTATGACATATATATGAAGTAAGACCATTAGTATATGAGCTTACATAGGTAGTTAAGATGAGTCTTGTATTCACGGGATGATAGAACTTAGCTAATTACATATATAGTTATTATATAAAATACAGTACTACCAACTAGTGATCTTGATGTCACATATTGGTCTTATATCGAATAACAAGCATAGTTGAGCTATGCTAATCCTTACAACATCAGTATTGGTATAATTACTAATAATGTTATTTAAGACTTTTAGTTTGTATATGTTCATTGGCTTATATGCTCTTATTGATCTTATAGATGTCAACTCTTAATTATCCTTATATGTTGATCTTACTACTAGTCCCATTGGTTCAGCTATATACATAATATATGGTGTTATAGTTGTACTAAAAGTTGTTCACATTAGTGTTTACTTTGTGTCCATATTACACTATGATCCTTATATGGATAATTTGAGCAGGAAATGTAAATATTACTATAATCGCTCTGAAAAATGATAGTAGATTAATTAAGTGGGAGGTATTCATCTCTTAAAAATGATAGCAGATTAATTAGAGTAGGAAATGTAAATGTTACTATAATCTCTTTGAAAAATGATAGCAGATTAGTTAAGTATTACAGTATATATGGTAGTCAGTTTTTTCTTATGTTCTCTGTATCATCTACGGTGTTGAATCATATGGGCAGAATAGAAATAGAGTACTTATAACTAAGATACTTCAACATAACACTATGCGTGACAACAAGTATAGCATTACTTCTGTGGAATCCACTATGTTTATACTCTTTTTATCTGTTCTGAATTCAAAGCATGACAACATATAAGCTTTCAACATTGGTATCCTGCTAACTTAGATTCTGGTTACTATTAACTTAAATTGCCCTGTACTAATTAAACATTACATGGACATGAAATTAAAATTACATTGGACTTACTCTAAAAATTAAACATTACATGGACAGGAAATTAACATACCTGTCTAAACGACGAAGCCGAAAAAAACTGACCAAACCGAACAACAATTCACTCAATCCGAAACCTGCAAATATTAGAAACAACTTATTAAAATATTAAAAACAACAACAACAAAAAAAAAAACGAATTCAACAAGAAACAGAGAGATTACCTGCAAACCGAAAGAGGTGGCGGAACAGTCGAATAGAGCAGCGGATCTCCACGTCGAATGCAGGTTGATGAAACACCCAAATACAAGATGGAGGAACACCCGAATGCAGCAACCAAGTAACTGGCGGAAGAACGCAACAGAAGGGTGGCAGATCTCCATGCCTAGAGGGTTGTGGATCAGACGAACGCAGAAGCAGGGTGGCGGACAGGTTCCAACAGGCGGGGAAACAGACGCAGGGTCTCGGTGGATCAGACGAACGCAGGGTGATGGATAGGGTCCAAAATACGTGGACAAACGGGTGTAGACAAGCGGCGAGGAGACAAGCAGGGTCCGACTGAGCAGTTGACGGGGATAGAGGCGAGGTCCGATAGAGCTGCTGGGGCCAACTACAGAGCAAAACTAAAAAATGTGGGTCGTAGCCGAGCTTTTATGCAGAATAATTATTCGATCGAATAAACATGGTACTGCCAGTTAAATTTACCGGTCGGCTATGCGTCGCATGCATTTCAAGGACACCGTTAATTTTAACGGTTCACTGTTAAATGTTATTCGGATGAATAACGACTCTGTTATTCGGCCAAATAACCATATTTATTTGGCCGAATAATTATGGTTATTCGGCCGAATAAATATGGTTATTCGGCCGAATATCTTCTGCTATGTTTCTCAGGCGCCCGATTCTCATGGGAGTGTTACCCAACTTCGCGTTTCCACCCTTGAGCAAGGTTGATTAATAATAATAATAACAATAATTGACTACGATTGTTAAAAATAATATTATTATTATTATAACCCATGGTTGTCTATTAACTATGGTTGACCATGGTCAACAATAGCCAACCATGGTCAAACATATTCAACAATGGTCAACCAAAGTTAACCATGGTCGACCATAGTCAACCATGGTTGACCATGGTTAAACAAATTCAACCATGGTCAGCCCTCGTCAAACAAAGTCAACCTTATGGTTGACCATCGTTGACTATGGTTTCCCATGGTTAATGATGGTTTCTTAGTATTAATAATAATAATAATATTATTGTTATTATTATTATTATTATTATGATTAGTGGTCGACTTTGATTGACCATGGTCAACTAGTCAATTATGGAAAAACAAAGTCACCCTTAGCCAACCATGGGTAATTATAGTCAATTAATCAGTCAAAGTCAACCATATTTAAACAAAGTCCACAATAATCAACCATGGTCAACCATAATCAATTATGGCCAACCATAGTCAACCATAGTCAATTTTGGCCAACCAAAGTCAAGCATAGTTAAACAAAGTCCATAATAGTCAACCATAGTCAACCATCCCAACCAAAGTCAACCATAGTTGGACATGGTCAATCATGGTCAACCATAGTCAACCATGGCCAACTAAAGCTAACCATAGTCATCCATGGTCAACCATGGCCACCAAAGTTAATCATAGTCAACCATGGTCATTTAAATTCAACCACAATCAAGCATGGTTGACCATGGTCAAACAAAGTCTACCATGGTCAGCCATATGGTTGACTTTGGTTCACGATGTTTGACTATAGTCAAAATGTAAAGTCAACCATGGTCACTATAGTCAAACATCGTGAACCAAAGTCAACCATATGGCTGACCATGGTTGACTATGGTTGACCATGGTTGACTTTACATTTTGACTATAGTGACCATGGTTGACTAAAGTCAACCATGGTCACTATAGTCAAACATCGTGAACCAAAGTCAACCATATGGCTGACCATGGTTGACCTTGTTTGACCATGGTTGGTTAACAATAACAACAACAACAACAACAACCAACTATGGTCAACCATTGTGAGCCATGGTCACCCAATGTCGACCATAGTCAACCATGGTCAACCCAAATCAACCATGTTCAACCATACTTAACCATCCCCAACCAAAGTCAACCATATTGTTGACCATGGTTGATATGGTTGAATTGATGATATGGCTTGATAATAATAATAATAACCAACTACGATTGTTAAAATTAATAATAATAATATTATTAACTATGGTCAACCTCGGTCAACCATAGCCAACCATATGGTTCACTTTGGTTGACAATGGTTGACTACTGTTGAAAATGGTTGACTATGTTTGACCATGGTTAAACATGCTTGACTATTGTAAATCATAGAAACCATGTCAAACATTTCCAAACATGCTGACTATGGTTTCTCATGCTTGACTATGGTTGAGCACGGTCAACCATGGGCAACCATAGTCAACCATAGGCAACTACGGTCAACCATAGTAAACCATGTCAACATTTCCAAACATGGTCAACCATGGTGAGTAATGGCCAATAAATATTTTTATATAATATTAACATATATCTTAACAACCATATGATCACCATGTGGTTGACAGTAATGTCCAACCATGGTTGGCTATGGTTCGTTATGGTTGACTATGGCTATGGTCACTATGGTCACCCATGGTTGACTCCATCGTCAATGATGGGAAACCATATTCAAACATGGTCACCCATGGCTGACTCCATGGTCAATGATGGGAAACCATATTCAACCATGGTCAACCATATTAAACCATATCAAACATTTCCAAATATGGTCAACCATGATCAATAATGACCGACAAATAATTTTATATAATATTAACATATATTTTAACAACCACATGGTCGACATGTGGTTGACAGTAATGGCCAACCATGGTTGCCCATGGTTGACTCTGGTTAACAATGGTTTCCCATGGTCAACCATAATCAACTATTATCAACCATGACCATGGTTCACCATGGGCAACCATAGTCAACCATGGTCAACCATAGTAAACCATGTCAGACCTTTCCGACCATGGTTAACCATGGTGAATAATGACCAATATATATTTTTATATAATTTTAATATATATCTTAATTACGAATTTATTTCTTATTTAATTTAATTTATTTATTTAATATTTAATATTTAAATAGATATTTGCTATTTATTACAAATATTTAAATTTATTTATTAACTGTAAATAAATTATTGTCATTTAAATAAATATACTATTATTAAAAAATATCATTATTTAATAATATTAATTATTATAAAAATAATAATTAATAATAATTCGTTCACCATGGTTGGTCAACCATGGCCATGGTTGGCAATGGTTGACCATGGTCAACCAAAGTAAACCATGGGAAAACAAAGCTGCAGTGCCCCTCTATCCAGGAGGGCACCAAAGTTCTAGATTTTGAAATTTAGTTTTGTAACCAGCTCCTACAGAGTTGTTTTTCTTTCTTTCTTATTTCAATAATAAATAAGTATCATTATGCTTTCATTATGCTAATTTTCTGCATAATTTTAGTGATTAGAAAATGTCTAGTAGCATACAGTGCACCTGCATATAGTAATTTTAACAACATACATATAATTGTAATTTCTTGCACAATACTCAGTATATTGAAATATAAATCATTTTTCTAACTACCAGTAGAATACCTAGACCGATGTAGGTTGTAGATTGTCCCCTTGCTCTGTAGTCTTTCCCGTCCAAGCTTTTTCTCTCGCAGACTTTCCGTTCCAAGCCTTTATACCAAAAATGGATGAACCACCCTGCCAACCAACTCTTATCGTGCTGGCCCTAGGAAACCGATGGGTTTCCTAGCCCCCAAGCCCACAAACCAATAATCCCGACGACAGCTTTCCTTAGTACCTTTCCATAGCTCAATAGTAATTTTTTTGTTGAGTTAACCCTACCTCATTCTTTGAGTTTCCCACCTCCTCAGAGCTTCAAGTTATCCCCCTCCTCGGCATTCCTCCTTTTCATCAAAATACTAAGTGTACCTCTCCCAAAAACCAACCCCCCTCTCTAATCCCCAAACTCCTCTTTATGTACTCTTTTCCTCCTTCACTTGCCTTCCTGTTTACTCCACCGCCCTCCATAAAAACCCTCGAGCCCCCAAAACATTAAATTGATGGCTTGTTTTACAATCCAATTCATAAATAAATATTATTTTGTAGTACTTCTCTTCTCGAGCAGTTCAATGGTATTAAGACTAGTTAGATTGGATTTGATAGGTTGAATGTACATTATTTAATGATTCTCGAACTATTCAATTTAAGACATTCATGAGGCGGTGGATTCAATATTAGTCTTATCCTCCATTTAATATGTTTGATTAAAATAATAATTAAATACTATCGTGTTGACCCTTTCAAATTTGAAGTGGTAGTTTGTTTTAATTATAAATATATATAGAAATCCAATCTCAAATAGGTTGTCTAACATGACAGTAATTTATGAATATAAATTTAATTGAGTTTTATCTTAACCTTCCTCATTTAATAATTTAATAATACTCCTTTCTCGTTTCATAACAATAAATTAATTAATTTAATAATTCAAACATGTTCACTCACCCACTTATGATTTCTTTCATTCCAATAAAGACACATTATCATTATTAACATTAGTTAAATAATAATAATAATAATAATAATAAATATTAATGGTGATTTAAGTACCTTAGTACTAATCTAACATACTTAATTAATAATGAGTACCTTAGCACTAATCTAACATACTTTCATTGATAAACGAAGTACTCTTAAGGGTTTAATTAATCAATATTAACAATTAGATAGTACATGCTTCCAACATTAATGTTTATCTGCTATACTTCTTATTTTCAATACCTTCACTTGATGAGAATTACAATTGGCGGTTATTTTAATTGTTCATTACAATATTTACATATAAGACTAATTAACTTATTTTATACATAAGCAAATCGATCATCTATTACTCATGTCGTTTACCCAAACCTTAACTGAGTTATCTATGACAACTTATAACATTGTTAAATATTGATAAGTATGTCGTAAACTAATACTATCGCACATGTACAAAATGTGCATGCGTGGCCAGTGTATGCACAGGTCTGACAGGTACTATAAACATACATCATATTTCCTATGCTTAACAGCTAACTAATACTAATAATACCTCATGCAAATAGAACAAGTATATTACATTTATCATAACATTACTTAAAACATCATTGGTTATCTTATGAGTTTTTAAGATTTCATTTCATTATTTTTATGATTACATCAGTTCAATCAATCAAGTACAAGGAAATGTACCTACTACCACTAAATCAAGATCAAGGAATACCCAACCCTCAACAGTACTAACTAAAATATCCTCCCATCCTAACATGCGTCCGCATCCTCCCTATCCTTCCTCTGCTAGTACAAAAGTGGATGTCAAGTATACTGACCTAGCCACATAGAACGTGAGAGCGGTAGCATCGGCTAACTAGCGGACCTAACCTCTCCTAGTAGGCATCCGACCATCGTCATCACAACAACTTGGGGAGCGTGTCTCAGCACGGCCCTCCCACGACCTCGGGTATCATAGAAACATAGGGTGGGCAATACATCCATCCCTCTCAACATACTGGGTCTACGCCCTTATCAACTCATACTTGTTGCTCTCGAGATTATTGGTTTGTGTCATCGTATCATCAACTTTGGTAAACAAGGCTCTCTGCAAAATAGGTACTATACCATACTTCATATCAAGTATCCCGCTATTACATAGCCCCGATGTCCTGTGGATTAGTACTTTGCATCCATACATCTATAACAATATTTCCATTCTATCATCGTCTGATCCATATTGTCAACATCATTTATTTCATCACATAAAATCATTAAATCGATCACAGCATAAATACCACATCATCATATATACCACATTTCATCCAGGATGATTATTAAACATACATTGTCATTATGAAATAAAAGAATCTCGTGATAACTACAACATACTAACCACATAAACCAAATAACATCATAAGGATGGTAACATCATAACATCATAACTGTAGTATCAGCATGGGCATAGTAACATCCTAAACATAGTAGCAATATATCATCATGTCTAACATGCCGAGAATATAGTTCACTCTGTCTAGCTGAGTCAAACAGATAATAAGCAAATGAAGTGAAAGGTGTCTAACTCATAAACACACCTAGTCAAAATATGGGGTGTTACATACACCCACCCTTCAAGAAACTTCGTCCCAAAGTTATGGTCATAATAATGCAGGGAAAATCTTGATGCCTAACCTCTTCATTCTTGCAAGTAGAAGGTGTTGGCCATACTTGTCCTACTTAGCTTTGACTTGACCAACTATGCCGATATTATCTTATGTTTTTATATCTTTAATACTCTAATATGTATTCTAATAATTAAAGAGACATTTAGATTAATCCTCCTGTAGAATATCCATATTATATTTAGAATTATTTAAAGCTTATAATTAGGTGCTACCCACCTTAGCATCATACTATGAACCTATAACCATGTCCTTAAGTTACCTCATCTAGATCAGTTTATTCGTCACACAACCAAGTCCTCATCATAAGCGTATATTGATCTAACTTAGCATAGAATAATCGATGTTTAAAATGGAGAGCTGAGAGTTCATAATCTTTAGTTATTCAAAAAGCAACTACAAGGATCTTTAAGATTTGCATACCTCTCCTAGGAGATGAAGATCCCTGTTATTTCATCCTAAGGTCAAACATTATTATTACCTTAGTGTTAATAAGCAATCTGCATCCTTGATAACCAAAAGTATTGTAACAAATATTAAATTAGGAGAACTATCATTTATTAGAATGTTTTTAGTAACTATATTTTATCAAAATGCTTAAGTTCACTGATAGTATCTGTTAGGGGTTTAAACAACGTAACTTTATTCATTGAGGTGCACAATGATTCCTATTTTGCCTCCATTATTACCCCATTTACTTGTATTATTATTTCACTTAACCTTGTTGAGGTTTCGGCGCACGTTCATTCACGGTAACTTCATTAGTCCCTCAATAATTTACCTACTTTTATATTTTATTGCTTTTTCATTTTGTAATTATTAAATCCTAGTTGTTTCTCAATAATATTTTCCCCCATCATGACAATTTAACCTAAGCAAGACTAGCGGCATATAACCCCTACCCTTTTCTCGCACATACCTAGTTCCTTCAATCTCTTTCCACTTACTATATTGAAACATGATTAATTGCACACAATGTGGCAGAATACATCATACTGATTAATTAGTATTATCAAGCATCAATATCCAACACTTGTGCACATATATTTATTTACCAATTTGATGCCTAGATTCAACTATGTTAGCTCAAACTATGGTGTTTGCCAATACAACTAGACTTTTAACGTCTTCTCATAAATGAAGGTGTTTAGGGGTAATGTAACTTATTTATCATACGTAAGTTATGGATGTATAGCATAGCCTTTCCTCACCATATTGCATCATTGCAACACTCGAACATAGACAATGATGATAATACCATAAAATATGTGTTTTCATACAAACCGCAATGTGGTAAAAACCTAACATAGTCCTAATGCCAACTATGGAAGGATCAACACTATGCCATTACTGGAAGAATCGTGGCGATGTCGATGATGGTGGCGGAGGTGGAGGTGAAGGTGAAGGTGGTCGACCTAGACCTCGACCTTGATGTGTTATTACAATGATTGATTATGTGTCCATGATCAAAACATCAAATCATTAATTCCTAGGACGCAATCCTCGTGATTATTTCCATCGTAAATTCTCTTGGGAAGTATGTTATTTCACCTAGGACGTAATCCTATTATATATAGTGTTCGTTAGAGATGCTCAAATATGCCTACTAGCAAGGGTAATATAAGATGCCCAAAATGTTTTAAAATTTTTACTTCCTACAAGGGCCATCATTACAATCTATAATACTACCATGCAATTCTTACTTTTATAACTATAATTGTTCTTATATTATTTTCTCAATTTATACCTTGCAATATTAATAGTTATACGCCATGCCTTCATTGATATTATCCATGGTGATTTCTAACCACTCCTACATATCTCTAGCTCCCTCACGGCTTTCCTTTTGCTAAGCCATCTTAGAAGTTCAATAATGGATCAACCGACCCATGCTCGCCATATCGTTTTCTATAACGATATTGAAATGTCATTTATCTATTCAACTTCATATTTCTACACTAGTTCTTATTATAGGCTTGAAAGACTTCTTCATTTGTGTACTACTCCTTCTATCCCTAACACTAGCTCTTATGGTAATTAAGTGTCGTATAAACATATTGTATTTTTTTTTTATTTTTTTTTTTTATTTTTTTTGCCATACTTTATTTATGTTGTGTTTACTTGTCACATATATTTTCTTATTGATATCATTATCATTTTCAAAACTCTTAGTCCCTTCAATGTTACATGCCTAGACATTATATTGCACCATTCCTCCTTAATGTTCTTCAAATGCATCCATAGTACCTTTAATGTTTTCATTAGTCGCATATTATCTCACACATAATAACGAAACATATGGCCTCTCTCTCGTCCTATGGAACTTGGGATTTTAGGGACATGACCTAGCCTCGTCTTACAGCACCATAAGAAAACCAACATATAGAGCCTCGTACCAAACCTAAATTCAATCTAGCCAGAGTCACCTCCTAACCTTATATCTAATTACTTTGCAATTTAACCCTACAAAGTCATTAGGTTATTTAACTAATTACTTAGACTTATTGCTAACCCTATGTTTAAACTTAAATTTAAATTAATCTTAGCACATAAGTAAGGAATATAGAATTTAAATAAATTATACATTTTGATTTTATAATTCTTTATTTATATTTGAGAGTTTAACTTTAATGTACTCAAAATTTAAACTATAGGGACAAATTTAATTAAACAATTTAATTAATATATTAAAAATAATTAATAATATATAATAAAATAAAGATAAATGATTTGACTAACCATTAATTAAATTATTTAAATCACCATTTTCCTAATCCATAAATAATTTAGAATATATATAAATATGTTTAATTTAAAAACATATTCGGACAAGGAGTCACTTGGGACAAAGAGTCACTCTGCATGAAGGCCACACACGGCCAACATGCAATAAAAAAAATAATTACACGACAAAGACCTAAAAAGGGTAAAATTTTGTGAGGCTTTCACTTTCCTCACCGAATTTTCCCCACGCGGGCTCTACAACTCCAAGCAGCCTCTCGGCTAAATTTTCAGGCATTCGCCATAGCCTCCCTCTTTGTTGATTCACCATTATTGTTTTCTTTTACAGCTTCACGGCGCTAAGGGGCATTGGCAACGCCTCAATGCTAGGAGGAAGAAGTTTGATAGGGTTTGTAATGGGGATACTGTGTTCTGGAGGGAGAAGTTTTGGAGAGTGGCAGGTGATCTCGGCATAGACTAGGGGTTGCATTCGTTTTTGGTATGCTAGAAAGGAAGAAGGGAAATCTGCTTCAACGCCCAGTTGTGCTCGGCGACAGATAAATTTTGGAAATCGAATGACTGAATAGTAAGTGTTTTCTGAACTTCGTAGCCATTTGTTTACAATAACGTAGGGAATACGATTTTTTTTCTAGGTTGTTACCGGTAAGGCGAGTTCTGTTTAGGCCATTGGATTCTTACATAGCATCTCAGAGAATGTGTATCTCCCTAAGTCCTTTGATGTGATTTTAGTGATTTCTACAGTACACCCTGGATATGGTTAATAAGTAACTTAGTGTTTGTTCGCTACCCTTTCGGCTGTAGTTGTACCTGTGTTGGTATCACGCTTTGGTGAAATGAGCAAGTCTTGTTAGTTTATAATAAGTCTTCCTTCATTAATTAATGATTTTGTATTGTCCCTGATCCAAGGTAAGGCAAGAGCTATAAATTAAGTTTGAACCCGGATGAACCCTTTTCGTATACCATCGAAATTTCTTCAGAAGATGCAAGACGGAATTTGACAAATCTTGCACCTGTCATGTCTATGCTTGTGTGGATAAGGAGTAGTTTTATTTATGTGTTTTATTTCATCTTGAAAAGAGTTAGGGTTTCTATCCTCGTGGATGTTTTCCTTCTAGATTCTGTAAACTAAACCGAACATTTCCATTAGGAGGTAATCCCCTGTCCTAGTTTTGCAATGCTGTGTTTGTTGCCTTCAAGGTTGGCATTTTTTTTATTTTTATTTAGGTGAATGATCCCTGGTTTACTGCACAAATCGTTTCTGCGGATTGATTAGTTGGAGCGTAGACTTAATTCCTTTGGAATTTAAAATGTGCAATAGAAATAGGTGTCGCTACATCCTTTGCTTAGTAGTTATGTATTTAAACTCCTGCGCAACAGAGCACCAGGCTAGAACTAGAAACTTACCTACAAGCTACAAGAAAAAAAAAAACACACCAAAGTACATTTCCAATATTGCACTGAGATTTATAGGGGAGATGATGGCAGAATGGTGTGAATTGGCCTATGTTGATTTAGCTCAAGCCACACTTGGCTTTCTCCATAAAGCGTTCTCTTTCCAGCACAAGACCGTGAGCTAGGAACCAAGTCCTTATCACATTCACAAAAGATTGAATGGGCGTATGAGCATTGGGACTACAATGTACAACAGAAGCCGTAGATCGTTGACTCCTCCAAGGCGATGTAATCCCCACTGTGCAACAATGGCACTTCTTACTCTGTGCCTGTAAAAAACAATGAACACACAACCTCTTCCAATTTTCAATCACAACTACTCGATTTGAATACGAAACAAGTATGGATCCTCTACCTCGTGAAATTCTAAAACAAGGAATGCGTATCAATCACATCATGGATTCTTTTCTCTGTATATAAACTCAAGTTTGACTGCAATTCACATAATAACTGGATGAATCCTCCCAAATACCTCTATTTATATTAATAGCAGGTCTGCAATGAGATTTATCAGGCATGGATGAATATTCCAGGAAATATTCAACGCATTCACACAGAGATGCTTGATCAAATTTCACAAACATCACAATTTCTTGGTTTTTTTTATTCGATTACAGTCCCTCACACCTCACTTACATCGGTCCAAACGCCCAGGCCCAGGAGCATTGTAATAAAAGGGTTTATTGGGCCAAGCCCTATCGCTCAGCACCGAGAGCAAATCGCGCGACCAGCTGCCAAGCCCAAAGATGCCGACGCAGTCTACCCAATCGCCAAACCACACTCACCATCATACCATCTGTAGTATCAAGGCCTCAGAGCCTCAGATTATTCTCTTTAGCAGATTGATCCCCAAACTAACTTCTGGCGCTCGGAGACTGCAGCCGAAGTTGTAGCTTCTACATGAATTAAATCTGTTTATAAGGATTTTGAATTTGGATGGAAAATACAATGCAATAAAATGAAGAGTGGAGGAATCATAAACGAAGCTTCTCTTTCAAATATTTTTCAGCCTTGGGTACCTGAGGAGATGGCCTCTCTTCATTCAAATACGACGGCAATTGGGCTTGATTTTCCCTCCTGAAACCCGATAAAAATCACAGAAATCCTCCTAAATTGCCATCGTTGTATTTTGGTAAGGGCAGGGACTAAAATGCTAAGCTATGGAAATGGCTTGATCCACCCGGTGGATTGCTTCTGCTTCACCTGACAGATTTGACTCTTCAGGTCAGCTCAGGAAATGGTCAGCTTGCTTGCTGTTTTCTTCTTACGTTAAATTTCAGTTGAACAAAATTTTGAATTTCAGTCGTAGTAGTGGGATGATGGGTTAAAATGACATAAACCTAACTTTAAAATGTCATGTGCCAAAGGTTTTAAGTGTTTTCCAAACACGTCTAGCCTAATTGCCCAAAGCGTCCTTTTAAAAGTAAAAATAAGTATTCATTTCTCATATTACATACCATCTTAAATAAGAAAAGTTATTTTTATTTGAATGTATCTATGGTACTTAGACATTTCCACCTATCATATACCTCTACATTTCTCCAACAATCGGCTATTATATTTATAGGCCTAGCACAACCCGGTTAACTACAGGTTACTTCAAAAACTTGAAAGGCTTCGAAAAAAAACTTGAAAGGCTCAGAAAAAGGTTAGGAAATATGAAACACCTAAATTTTTGCATATACTCAGAAATTCAAATAATAACAGAAGAATATATAAGCATACACAAGTGAAATAGTAATTCAAAAAAAGCGATATACATATTTCTCAATAACGTAATAACCTTTGCTAGGTTTGGAGATTCAGAGTCTAGCCGAACCTAGTAACTATAATATGAATGTCGGGGATACATACAATGAAGTGGTGATTTACTTGGATCAAAATTTTCTGGTACAGTATGCATGGTTGGATTCATCGATCTTTATTTAGTTTTATGATTCCTCCTGCTTTATGATACCAACAAAACAAGTTCAAGATACTTAATTCTGATGAAACTTGGCAATTAAGAGTGCTCACCCCAGAGAAATACAAGGATGTGTGAACTCCTAAAAACCAGTGCATGCGGCATTATGTGAACTCAAGCATTCCACGGGAATTGAACTCGTAACCAGAAAAATGACACGAGCTTAATAGTAAATATGAACTGACCAAGATTAAGTATCATTAAATCCTATCAAAAAAATAAAGACTGACAGAGGAATCCACATGGCACTTCCACTCAAACAAACTGGATTACAATAACTGATTTTCTACAAGCGTTCAAGATTACCAGCTGTGTGAATGCCCCCTAAAGGCATTGGACATGGATTGAGAGATACTTAAAATGAAGGCTACCCAAATTTGGAGCGAGATAACAGTGATCATTTTGCATTGGAATAATATGCAGAGAGAGATCAATTTGGGTTTGAAAGAACCGATAAATCGTCAAATTTTACCAGTTTAAAAAAAAGCATTGGAATCATTCAAATACCTTTCTTCCTGTGATTTGCCTGTGTGGGGGAGAAGAATTTGTCGTGTCGAAATGAAATCCACGCGCCCAATGAAAAATTGGGCCTGCGTTTGGTCTGATCTCTCTAGGGTTTTAAAACAGGGTTCGTGGGGTTTTTTTTTTGTTCCTTCTAGCTTAAGAATATCATAATAATATTACTGACAAAGTAACCAATACTATTCACATTCTTGAATACTACTATAAACCAATGCAAACATTTATCAATTCAAGGATTTTGAAACTACCCATCATTATATATATATAAGCACTTTTCTTGTTTTGTTGCAAGTTTTATTTATATATATATAGATGGTCTATTTTCTTCAATACTTATTCAAAATTTCTAACAACTGTTTGTTTATTTATTCCAGGTAATATGGATGTTATAGGGACATAGGCGCAAAGGTTTGGTGGTGTTGTTCAATTTACCAAGAGTAGTGACATAACCCTTTATTTTTATATATAATTATGTAGGCTTAAACATAATGAAATTTCAGGGTAGTTTAGGTGTAAAAAGGCCCATCGAGGTCTGAGTTTTTGAGCCTCACGCTCTGATACCAAATGCAGTCCCCCTCTATCCAGGAGGGCACCGAAGTTCTAGATTTTGAAATTTAGTTTTGTAACCAGCTCCTATGGAGTTGTTTTTCTTTCTTTCTTATTTCAATAATAAATAAGTATCATTATGCTTTCATTATGCTAATTTTCTGCATAATTTGAGTGATTAGAAAATGTCTAGTAGCATACAGTGCACCTGCATATAGTAATTTTAACAACATACATATAATTGTAATTTCTTGCACAATACTCAGTATATTGAAATATAAATCATTTTTCTAACTACCAGTAGAATACCTGGACCGATGTAGGTTGTAGATTGTCCCCTTGCTCTGTAGTCTTTCCCGTCCAAGCTTTTGCTCCCGCAGACTTTCCGTTCCAAGCCTTTATACCAAAAATGGATGACCCACCCTGCTAACCAGCTCTTATCGTGCTGGCCCTAGGAAACTGACGGGTTTCCTAGCCCCCAAGCCCACAAACCAATAATCTCGACAACAGCTTTCCTTAGTACCTTTCCATAGCTCAATAGTAATTTTTTTGTTGAGTTAACCCTACCTCATTCTTTGAGTTTCCCACCTCCTCAGAGCTTCGAGTTATCCCCCTCCTCGGCATTCCTCCTTTTCATCAAAATACTAAGTGTACCTCTCCCAAAAACCAATCCCCCTCTCTAATCCCCAAACTCCTCTTTATGTACTCTTTTCCTCCTTCACTTGCCTTCCTGTTTACTCCATCGCCCTCCATAAAAACCCTCGAGCCCCCAAAACATTAAATTGATGGCTTGTTTTATAATCCAATTCATAAATAAATATGATTTTGTAGTACTTCTCTTCTCGAGCAGTTCAATGGTATTAAGACTAGTTAGGTTGGATTTGATAGGTTGAATGTACATTATTTAATGATTCTCGAACTATTCAATTTAAGACATTCATGAGGCGGTGGATTCAATATTAGTCTTATCCTCCATTTAATATGTTTGATTAAAATAATAATTAAATACTATCATGTTGACCCTTTCAAATTTGAAGTGGTAGTTTGTTTTAATTATAAATATATATAGAAATCCAATCTCAGATCGGTTGTCTGACATGACAGTAATTTATGAATAGAAATTTAATTGAGTTTTATCTTAACCTTCCTCATTTAATAATTTAATAATACTCCTTTCTCGTTTCATAACAATAAATTAATTAATTTAATAATTCAAACATGTTCACTCACCCACTTATGATTTCTTTCATTCCAATAAGGACACATGATCATTATTAACATTAGTTAAATAATAATAATAATAAGAATAAATAATCATAATAATAATAAATATTAATGGTGATTTAAGTACCTTAGCACTAATCTAACATACTTAATTAATAATGAGTACCTTAGCACTAATCTAACATACTTTCATTGATAAACGAAGTACTCTTAAGGGTTTAATTAATCAATATTAACAATTAGATAGTACATGCTTCCAGCATTAATTTTTGTCTGCTGAACTTCTTATTTCCGATACCTTCACTTAATGAGAATTACAATTGGCGGCAATTATTTTAATTGTTATTACAATATTTACATATAAGACTAATTAAATTATTTTATACATAAGCAAATCGATCATCTATTACTCATGTCGTTTACCCAAACCTTAACTGAGTTATCTATGACAACTTATAACATTGTTAAATATTGATAAGTATGTCGTAAACTAATACTATCGCACATGTACAAAATGTGCATGCGTGGCCAGCATATGCACAGGTCTGAAAGGTACTATAAACATACATCATATTTCCTATGCTTAACAGCTAACTAATACTAATAATACCTCATGTAAATAGAACAAGTATATTACATTTATCATAACATTACTTAAAACATCATTGGTTATCTTATGAGTTTTTAAGATTTCATTTCATTATTTTTATGATTACATCAGTTCAATCAATCAAGTACAAGCAAATGTACCTACTACCACTAACTCAAGATCAAGGAATACCCAACCCTCAACAGTACTAACTAAAATATCATCCCTATCCTTCCTCTGCTAGTACAAAAGTGGATGTCAGCTATACTGACCTAGCCACATAGAACGTGAGAGCGGTAGCGTCGGCTAACTAGCGGACCTAACCTCTCTTAGCAGGCATCCGACCATCGTCATCACAACAACTTGGGGAGCGTGTCTCAGCACGGCCCTCCCACGACCTCGGGTATCATAGAAACATAGGGTGGGCAATACATCCATCCCTCTCAACATACTGGGTCTACACCCTTATCAACTCATACTTGTTGCCTTCGAGATTATTGGTTTGTGTCATCGTATCATCAACTTTGGTAAACAAGGCTCTCTGCAAAATAGGTACTATACCATACTTCATATCAAGTATCCCGCTATTACATAGCCCCGATGTCCTGTGGATTAGTACTTTGCATCCATACATCTATAACAATATTTCCATTCTATCATCGTCTGATCCATATTGTCAACATCATTTATTTCATCACATAAAATCATTAAATCGATCACAGCATAAATACCACATCATCATATATACCACATTTCATCCAGGATGATTATTAAACATACATTGTCATTATGAAATAAAAGAATCTCGTGATAACTACAACATACTAACCACATAAACCAAATAACATCATAAGGATGGTAACATCGTAACCGTAGTATCAGCATGGGCATAGTAACATCCTAAACATAGTAGCAATATATCATCATGTCTAACATGACGAGAATATAGTTCACTCTGTCTAGCTGAGTCGAACAGATAATAAGCAAATGAAGTGAAAGGTGTCTAACTCATAAACACGCCTAGTCAAAATATGGGGCGTTACAAAAAGTCAACCATAGCCATAAATGTTGACTTTGGCTGGGTTGACTTTTGTTGGGTTACCCTACCATTATTTATCTTCCTTCATTTATTTAATTAATTTTAATATCAAGGATCTTCTTAATTTATTTTTAATATTATTTATTTCTATTATTTTTAATATCAGTTATTTTATTTTTAATTTACATTTGATATCTAATATTTTAATTTTCTTTTTTTAATAACAATTATTTTACTTTTCTTTAATATCAATTAATTGTTTTATTCTGAATTTACCTTTAATATCAATTATTTTACTTATCTTTAATTTTTTTTATTTAATATATTTTACTATTTAAAAAAAAAAATTCACTTATATTTATTTACTTTAATTTTATTTCTTTATTTTACTTTATTTATTTATTTTATTTTATTTATTTTTATTTTATTTAATTTAATTTTATTGTCTTTCTTTATTTTACTTTATTTTATTTCTTTATTTTATTTTATTTCTTTATTTTACTTAACTTTCTTTATTAATTTAATTTAATTTAATTTATGTTTCTACTTTAATTTATTTTAATCTAATTTATTTTACTTTATTTACTTTTATTTAATTTAATTTAATTTATTTTTATTCTATCTTTAATTTACTTTACTTTATTTACTTTTGTTTACTTAGTTTATTTTCCTTACTTTTAATTTACTTTAGTTTATTTTTACTTACTTTACTTTTATTTTATTTCTTTATTTTTTTAATTTAATTTATTATAATATTACTTTATTTCTTTTTTTATTTAATTTACTTTAGTTTATTTTAATATTTTTATTTAATTTTTTTAATCTAATATGCATTTTCTTTCATTTTTATTTCAAAATAATATTTTTATTAAAATTTTAATTTCGTTATTTCTTTGTCGGGCCGATTGTCTACTAGCAATTACCACATTTTTGAATGTGGTTGATATTCGTCGATCGACGAATATCAACTACTTTTAAATATGTGGTTATGGTTGATGTACGTCGATCGACGAATATCAACCACATTTAAAAATGTGGTTGTTGCTAGTAATTAGTATATTTGAATCCCTAACATATGTATATTTTCATTGTATATAACCCTGTTCATGTAAACTATCAAATAGAATGTATACATTGTATGGACTCGTAATGGGTATACCTTTCAACCATTGCATGACTGATGGCATTGGAATCGCCTGATTTCTGAAAGATGCATGTGAAATGGCGAGGGGCGGAAATTCTTCATCCAGTTTGGAATAGAGAAATCATGCAACCCAGAGCGAAGCCTTGGATAAAATACCCCCACCATGAATACGATTATGTGGAAGACAAACATGGAGAGTCATAGAGAGCATGTACGGAGGAGATGAACTTTAAATCCTTCTTTTTTGGGTCGAAAGAAGTTGAAGCTTTAAAACGACTTGTAGAATGATTCAAGTGTTTTGCATTCGAAGTATTATCGGGGCACCTGTGGCAATCCAGAACAAAGGAAATTTGAAGTGTTTATCTCCATCAATCGCTTATGCTTGGTCTTGAAGCGAGATTTGAAGAGGCCTCGAATATGGGATACAGATGTCCTGAGGAAAAATGCATAGCCTGTGAAGCAATAAAGGGAGGTGATGTAGAAGCATATAGGTTCCATCACATCTCAAGATAGATACCAGAAGGTAAACCTAAACCCGCACCAGAGATTTCTATGAGCTAATTTTTCGGCCTGAAGGTCTCTTTCGGCCATTTGTGTTTCGGTCTCTTGCATCTTTTCTCTGGATGGTCGTCTAACAGAGGCAGGACACTCTCAATGGCCCTTGCTACCTGCAAAATGGAAAGGAAACAAATATTAAGAATAAGAAATTTTGAAAACCTATCAAAATCAAGAAATCTAAAAACATAAAGAAGATTCAAAGGTTCAAAGATAGATAGCAGTACCTGCTCAGGCTGGAGGTAGACGCGATCATCATCGATTATGAAATCATAATCTGTAGAAATATGAACTGGGCGGGCTTACAAAATCAAATTGGGCGGGTTTATAAATTCAAAATCGAAATTTGAATGTCTTTGCATCTTTGGCGCTTTTTAGTAAATTTAAAATTCAAATTAGCATGGCTTTAATGCTACCATATTAGTGTTCCATGTCCATGCCATTTCTTATGGGCACATTCTGATGGGCTCACCTAGATGGTGGTCAAGGCGCATGTAGGATGGTGGTCATGGGCGCATACAACGCCCGGAATTTTTTGTCGAGAAATAGGATGCACACAAACAATTAGAATATGTCAGAGCCCTCGCAATAGCAATTACTCTGTTGCAGGGTGCATATTGCTTGCCTTCCCTCATCTGGTCTGCATACCTTATCTCCATCGACTGGAATTTGGATGTGTGATCGATGGGTACATGGTGTTTAACCACTGCATTCACATGCTCATTGGAGACTGGCTCATTCGATTACTTGAAGGATTGCGCTCATTCTCATTTTCCTAGCACAAATTTCTATGGATTTGTGAGCTACGGATTGGAAGTTTGAGTCAACTAAAGGATTTTCAACTAGATGGTGAATTCGTTGAGCTTGTCGACTTTTGATAACAAATTGTGTGGTGTCCACATTGTCGGGAACCGTCGATTACAGTATTGACCTTTTTTATGCTTATTGCCTTTATTTGTTGGCGACTCAGTCCAATGCTAACCAAATTGAGACATCCTTGACTTTGAAATACTAACAATTTATTGAAGATGGGTAAGAGATTGCAAGAACTTCGTGAGAAGAAGGTTGTTAATTGGCTTCGTAAAGAAATCATTTCTGTGCGGTCCATGATTTCCTTGTTGTAGAGAGAGAATGTCAGATTAAAGAATCAGTTTCATACTGAAGTTGTCATGTTCCAGACTGCTTTGGCTGAAGAATCGACCAGAAAGGTTGTTGTCCTGAAAAGCACCATGGAAACCTTTTTTCAAAACCTTCCAAAGGAATTTGAGGATAAGGTTGATCTTGTCGATGATCTAGAAGAGGAAGTAAAAGCTTTATCAAAGACATAAAATGATGACTTGAAGGAGAAAATTTGCATACTAGAAGAAGTAAATGCCTATCTAACAAATGAGGTTTCCCATTTGCAGGCCTCTATTGATGTGCTTCATGCATAAGTTGCTCCCCTTCAAGAAGACAATAACAAGTTATTTGATGGGTATCAGGATTTAAAGGAAGATCATGACTCCTTGTTACTGCAACTAACTGAGAAGGATCAGACTATTCAGGCATTGCAGGACTGCCAACAAAATCTGGAGGAAAAATTCTTTCAGCTACAAAATGTTGAGATGAAGACTGTTGTTGTTGACCTGCTAGGCTCACCTACTGATGATATTGATTGTATCCGAGTTGTTTTTAAGAATGTTGATGTTTATGTTTCATTTCATGTTTTATTGGCTTCTAATGATTATGTTTCTCCTAGCTTTCAAAAACACACTACAAGTGTTGGGTCTCGACTGCTAAGCAAAATGGGATATATTGGAAGAGGACTTGGGGAGAATGGATAGGGTATTGTTGTTCCTATTTTCCCTGAGATGCACACATATAGAGAAGGTCTTGGATATGATGTTGCTGCTACCTCCCTATCTTCACCTGGCCTTGTTGAGTCTAGGAAAGTTGTATTTGTTGCAGGTGGAGTTTAGACTACATTTCTAGAAGAGCAACCTACTACTGGTTGTGCTAAACAAATTGATGAAGTGGCTATGCTAGAACTTGAAACTGTTGTTGCAAATGACAGTGTTGATGACATGGAGGGTTGTACTTCCATTAGCACACAAGGATTTGGGCCTGTATCCTCTGTTCTACTAGAACATAAATCTGATTCATATCATCATCCACATGGAGGAATTTTCCCAGGAATCAGAATTCTTGGAAAGGTGAAAATTATGCTTTTAAATATTTGCAGAAAAGACGTGAAAGGATGAACTGTAGATCAATGCCAACTATCAGGATTGATTATGGTTGGAGTGATGAATGTTCATGGTCGACTGAGCTTCGACCAATGGCGATTGTCGACCGAGCTTCAATTGGATTGTGTTGTGTTTAGGTGGGGGGGGGTATTTGAAGACCTTGCTATGAGGTAAACCCAACCGGTTTTGACTCGATTTTTTCTTGTTGAATCGACTAGACTGACTGAACTATGTTCGACTGGATTATTTGTTGGGATATCTTATTGAGTACTATTGCGAGTACCTGATTGTTGGATGGATAGAGAATATATTGCTAAACACATACTACTTATAAATGTTGCGCTTGTGACTAGTCGACTACTTGACTAGTTTGTTTTGTTTTCTTGTCTAGTCGATTGACCGACTAGGACTATATTTTGATAGCATTGTTGCAAATTATTTTGGATGACTGCATTGAGTTTGACGATAGCGGTGATATTGTTTTTGAATTGTTCGAGGATTCTTTGTTGTACCAAGGTTGATTAGTACTTGCAGTTCAGATCAAATTAAGGGGGGAATGTTGTATAATTTGTTCTTTCCTCCAAGATGAGTTTACGGGGGGCGGGGGGGGGGGGGGTTTGGAACCTATGGTCAGTTGCACCGTCATCTTGACAGATGATGTCCACTTTGGATTTTAGATCCACCTTTTATGGACAGTTGTAACTTACTTGGTCCCGTGATTGTTGGGTTGGGATTCTACCCAAACCTATTTATATATGATCTTATGATTAGACTATCATCACTTGGATCATTCTCTTATATGCTTAATTGCAAATGTGTCTTTAGACACTACCACTATTTTGTTGGAAATCTTTTCTCTTCTACCGATTAATCGCATGTCCCCAACAATAAATATATTATTTAAAATTTGAACTTATATCCTATCACATTATAACAATTTTATTTATTATAACAAGTTTATCCTAGCACGTTATAACAATTTTATTCATTATAACAAATTTATCCAGCCATGTTATAACAAGTTATATCATAACAAATTTATTTATTATAACATTGTTATATCCTATGGTGTTATAACAAGTTTGGTATAATATAACACCATAATTACGCCGAAGGCATATTTTAAGGGAGGGGTTCCTCTCGCTCCTTCGTCGTTTGTCGACGGCGAATTAGGAGCCGCCCCCTGTCGTCTGTCCACAGCGTATCAACGCATGACCCCGGTCGTTCATCCACCTCGCGGAGCAGCAAGCCGAGGTTGAAGTTCCCTGTTGGCAGAATCACTCGGTTCCTCAAAGCCGGCAAGTATGCCGAGAAGGTGATTCAAGTGAAAAATGTTCTGCACATGGAATACATACACAAGAACTCATTTCCATATATATCTTGTCCAAGCACGACTTTAAGATGGTCTTCTCTTCGAGTATTATAAATATTATGACTAAGAATGGTGTATTTGTCGAGAAGAGCTATTCTGGAAAAGGCTTGGTTAAGCCAAATGTTGATTGAAATTACATAGGGATGAAGAACGAACTATATGTTCCTGTATTTTTTCGCGGTAGGAAGAAGTAGGAGTGAGACCTGAAATGGGGAAGGAATTGATGCACTGGCTAGCCTTTATTAGTGTCGGGCGAGAATGCTGGTTAGAGTTACCCGTTGGCAGAATCGACCGGTTCCTTAAAGCCGTCAAGTATTCTGAACGCGTGGGAGGAGGTGCGGACGTTCTTGAATATCTGGCAGTTGAGGTATGTTGATATTTATTCTCTATTTCCACATATGTGGTGGAGTGGTAAATGGAAAGAGTTTCAAAACATGGTGTTGTTCAAACATTAAGGAGTAGCACCAATTAACTTAATCATCCGAGAAGTATGCCCTGATCATAGCTATAAGAAGGGGGGATAATAAACAGGATCAGGATCAAAATTAGTATAAGCAACCGTAATAATTTAATTTATAGTGGGAGATGTGTTTCAAGCATGTTATAGTTAACTGAATGGAAAGAGAAAGGCTTATGTTTTGTGGCTATTGCGTGGCCTTATATGTTTCTCGACGACATCACCAGGGGAATGCAGACAAAAAAACGTATGCTGATCTTGCCCGCCTCACTCAAATAAGGTGCAATTGGAATCTTTATAATTTTCACTTTCATAACATCATTGAATTATAGATGTTGTGTTTTTCTCTCTATAATGCTCCTACTATCTCCATAGTAAACTTGTAGTGGGTAACTGGATTTCAATTCAATTCGTTATCTGAAGCTAGATTGTTCTCTTTGTAATCTTGGGCCTTATCCCTCCCTTCCTTTGCTTAAATTGGTGGCAATGGCGTTCAGGCGCTATAATTCCTGTCCATTCATTGTAACAATCGTGGGCTCAGAAGAACTATATTAATAAGTTGGGAAATCAAATTGGGTTATGGCCCAGGCTCTTTATCGACTCAACAATGAGGCGGAAAATCAATTCGGTATAAGTTTGGATTACCTTGAAACCGTGAAAGAGAGCCAGTCTTGGTTGAAGAAATGAAAAGCACCATGGACGGTCCCAACCTTTTTTTCACTTATGTATTTGGGGTAAACCTTAACCCAGTAAATGTAGCGAGTCAGAAGTCACCGGTACCGGACAACAGAAAGCCGAAAATCGATCATCACGTGGATGCTATTAAGCCTGTAGTCCAGGTACACTCATAGTGAATGGGTACAGCTACTTGGACAACCAAAACTCAGAGCGAACAGATACAAAGCCATTGGGATTATCCGAACCCACTGTGAAGACCCACGTAATGGCACTCACTATTGATCATTAGGAAGAATCCTAGGAACTTATGGGGTGGCTATTTATATAGTTAGTTCGGGCATAAATATGGATTGTGGTTTACTATCTTCCTATCGATCAAACGAAATGGACTTTTTTTATTTGTTTTTGATATCCACGACGACACATATAATGCACTGACCATCTATGTCACGCACAGAATGCGGAACGGGGGGGCAGCATGGTTTTATTTGTTTGGATACCGAATGGGTAGTACCATCCTACAACTATGATTAGAATGAATGAATGAATACATATCTGTGGTCACTAGCGACAATAAGTATGAATGAATGAATAATGAATCAACCAGAAGCTGCGAATTTGTCTTGCAGAAGTTTGACGAGTTTGGAATCGATATTGAAAGTTTTGGAGAGAACGGAGGGATCAATCGGACCAGATCCGTGAGAATCCAGAGTAATGGGAAAAACCTACCAAATAGAGTGATTGTTTCATATCTTCGAGTATTACAGAGAGAGAAAGGCCGTGAACACTGAAATGTAAAGAACACTTTCAATTTCTTTTGAAATAGGCAACTATTTATTCGAACCCCCCTCCTTTCAATATTTTGTTAGACCCCTGGAACTGTTTTTTAAAAATGGGTGTAACTATGGAAAATTTTCATTTTGGAAAATGGGGCTATTGGATGGTTTCAGTCGGCGTATTCTTGAGTTTATTGCCTCTTATTACTGCTCAACCAGGTATGTATTCGTGCAGCCTTCTTATTATTGCCTCGGTTGGTTGACAAGGTATTATAAAAAATAAATACAAAATATGAAGTAAATTTTCCAAGAATATTATAAAATAAGAAGATATCAAATGACAACTCTCAAAAGTACTCCAAATAGGTCATGAGCCATTTCTTGTAATAAATCTCCATCACAGGATTCTTGGAAAACAATTATTTATGGAACCGACGTTTATCTTTCCCCTCCACTTAACGCTTAATGATGCACAAGCTGTGTTCTCTACCTTGAGACCATACAAAGGATAACACCCAGAGGAAACAAGAGATCGATGCCTTGGCACAACCATTGAGATTTCCCTTGCCCTTACTCAAGGTCCCTCAAGAGAGAAGCCTCCGGGCATGGTGAGAAGGTCTGGAGGCAATAGTCAAATTATGGTTTGTGTAGGGGGCCTAACACATTTGGGCTTGGAGTTGTTCCTTATTCATTAAGCCATACAAACTGGTCCATCCATCAAATGGATGGACCATCTGGGTCGTGACGATCATCATCATGACACTATTGTGGATCCTCACATGTCTAATGCATATTCCAATTTTGCAGCCTCTTGCAAAAGCTTCAGGTGGTGTGCTAATTCTTTATGATGACTTTGGAGAGGCATTTGGAGTTAACTTGCAAAGGGCCACAAGGAGAGCTGCAAGATCTCAGGGCATCTTCGAAATTGGTTGTTGTGATGGAATTTATGTGAGTCCAGTCATAGGACCAGCTGAAGAGGCTCACTTGGATGCTCATGAGACCTTAAAAAATGATAATTCCATTTCTATTCATATGATAAGTATGGAATACATTCAGAGCTTTGTTGTCTCCATGGAACAAAAGAGGGAAATCAAAGAAAATCATGTCTTCTTTCAGTTTGCAGCCCGTTATACAAATGTTTATCAAGCAAATATTTCAAGGGTTATGATCACAATCATATTACTAACTACAGACAACCTATCATCCTATCTTGAAAGTATTGAAGGTGAGGTTTTAGAGTTTTCTTTAGTTCCGTTATGGTTTGTGTCTTATGAAACTACACTTAATATTGGATTTTGAGTGGTTCAAAGTTAGAAAGCAGGTAAAAGTTGGAATTTATTATTTTGTTAGGTTTATAAATATCAATAGGAATGTCAGACGAAAGTAAAAATGATCAAAGTGATCAAAATATTAAATACTATTTTTTAATGTAAAACATATAAGTTATGGAAGTTGGTTCCATAAAAAGTTATTTTCATAATCTTTTTGTGTGTTACTAAACTGCAAAATATTAAATTGCACATTATCAAGTGTTTATTGCTTTTTTAACAAAGAATACTATTGACCCTTCCTTTATAAAAGTTGTTTTATTGTGGATTCTACTTTTAAAAAAAATCAAAGTATGGCCTAAGCTTAGTTGCACATTATCAAGTGTCTATTGTTTTTTGTCCGAGAAGAAAAACCAAAAAGATATCATACACAAATAGGTAAACCAGTAGCAAAGCACAAATATTTATATTGAGAAAAAAGCCCAAAAATATATCATACACAATATTGGGAAGCAAGACGTGGTTGACGAAGGCAATGCAAATCGAAATCCCCAATAGAAGAACTTAGTTTTAAATCAAAGTAGGATCCAAGCTTAGTTCTGCATATTTAGGCTATTGGATAAGAAAATCAATAATTACACAGAATTTCATAAACCAATAAACAAGGGATATGGAGTATTCTTCTCAACCCTATCGTCATAATGAGCCAATGTTATAGGGAGAGTTGGTCTATATGGTAATAATTTCGTAAGATCAAATATGCACTTTTAAGGATTATAATGACTCATTGCTATGGGGTTAAGAAGTTAATTATCAGGTTCTACAAAAAAAATTCCATGACAAAATGTTTAACATTTAGATTCATGTAGTATTAGGAGATAAAATAAAATAAAATCTACTATTTAATTGCATCTTGATTTAAGGTATGTGAAGCAATTTCATCATCAATTAACAATCAAATGTTCGATAAATCAAAACAAAGTTCAATGATTATTACAAACACTACAACGTACAAATGAGGAGAAAAGCTCTGAGCTAATATTACAAAAAGAAATATTGCTATGTGTGGAGCAACGAGTAATTCTAACTGATAAGGAATGCGAATTGCACCATTGTTCTTGCAAAGATGAAAGACACTACATATGTCACATTTCGAAAAAAGGAAGAGGCACGCCTTGATACTCTGTCCTTTTCACACTTAAAATTGCAATCCTCAATCCTTGCACTCCCTCTTCCAAATGCAACTACTGATTTTGATTTCCAATATATTTAGAGTCAAACTTGATCACTACCTAGCCCTTTATTGTTTTACTCACATATGTATACCTTTTTGTATGACAAATTAATGTACAAATCATTTTACTTGCCATCAATTACATGGGTTTCTATTTCTTGCTTATTAGTACTTGCAATAGATTTTTCCTTTCTATTTCATCGACTACTATCACTATCATAAATTAGCTAAACTTTCTTTCAAACACATAAAATTATATTGTCTACGTACACACAAATTTTTCTCATTTTACAACATATTGAAGTTCTTCTCAGTGTTTCATTTCCCCTGCTTTGGGGGTATGCTAGTATAAATTTTAATATTATGTAATAAGTTTAAACATATGAAGGATGGTATAACACACATAGGACCTTTGGAGTTTTGAAATGTTTAATATAATATTAGCTAGGTTATATATGAAGTTTGTTTAAACATGGGTAGGAAGTTATAACATGTTTTTCTTATAAAGTTATAATTGTGAGATATATATAAACTTACCAACCACCACATAATCATCATATCAAAAAGTACATACACATTATTTTGAATTTAAGTTTTATGTTTGATATTAATCATATATAGCATTTTACTTTAAAATATTAAGTATATAAATATTATGGTTATAATATCACTATTTAGAATTTGAGAAGTAATTATCTTTAATTCAAGTAATGCCATCTCAACCATAAGTGATTGTGTCATTTTCTAAAATGTGATTGGTTCTTTTAATGTTAATTTTGATAGTATATTTTTTTGTTTTGAGGCTCATTTTAGACCTCAAAATTTCCCTAATACATTTTTTACATATAATACATAAATAAAGAAAATTAATTCACGGTGTTTGAAATCAAGATCAAGGAAAAAATAGTCAATCTTCTCGTACCATGCTTTGGGGGTTATTTCATACCATACAATGATTTTTTTAGTCGACAAACAAGACTACCATCTTTCACAAAACTAGGGGTTTTTTCCATAATTTTGAATCCATTTGATGTATCTCCACTCCAAGGGGAGAAACAACTAAAGGAATTAGTTTAAAAAAATTCATCTTCACCAGAAGTGCAAAGGTCTTAGTGTATTTAGTGCCTTCTTGCTGAGAAAAACACTTCCACCGAATCTTTCAACAACACCTTCATATATGTTTTTTTCTTGTAGGTGCATCACTATTTCACCACATTCTTTCCTTGTGGTCAAGGAACTAAATCCCATGTTAATGATCCTCAACCATAGCATTCTCCCGTTCCAGTCGACCATGTACATCTAGATATGTATATAGATCACATGTTTGTAGCACATACACCATTAGAGAAACACTACTATGTTATTCTTTACTTCTGATTTTCTTTGAGTCATTGATGTTTCCTACATCAACTCTAATAGCTTCAATTGTATTGACAATCTGTATAGGAAGACAAGCTCCAATTGTTGAGGAATTCTTGTACAAATATCATCACTTTTGAACTAAATAGGGGCCTTGAAACTTGTATTTGATTTGGATATGGAAGGTCGAATACTAGTCAAGCTAAACAAATAAGACAACTATCCAATCAATGGTCCTATGTGACAATTAGTTAATCAAGAATTCCCTAGAAATTTCAATTAATCACTACTCAACAAACCAAAAGAAGAATTCAAAAGCATCCAGCAAATAATATCTTGTTTTCAACAAGGTCAAAAAATATTTAGGCCTTCGGATCTTCATAGTATCCCATCATGATTCATGCATGACTCTTCATATCCAATTTCTTCCTTTTGTCATTCAAAATATGGGCCTACTGTATACATCCAAAAGTTCTAAGGTGTTTGGTAGATGGTTTCATTTTGCTCCATTTTTCATCTAGAGTGACATCCAATACAACTTCAGTCATAATCATAATTAACAAATAGTTTGAGTGGTAAACAACTTATGCCAAAACTTAGTTGATGTAAGCAATGTTCCATTTCAACCAAAGTTTGATTCTTCCTTTCAACAACATCATCCACTCAGGTGTATATGGTACATAACTCTGCAAAGAGATACCTTTCCTTGACAAGTACTCTTGAAATTCCTTTTTCATAGGTTAACCATATTTGTTTTTAGAAAATGCCCTACATTTCTTGAACTTTTCAAAGACATGACTCTTATTCTTCAAGAAATACACCCAATTATACTTGGAAAAGTCATCAATGAAGGTCAATACATACCTTGAACTAGCTAATGATGCTTTGTGTATGGAACAAAAGTCACTATGGAAAAATTATAGTTAGGTATTTTTTCCCCAATCATTCCATGTTTCAAAAATATCCTAATGATGATTTCCAAGCATACATCCTTCACACACTTCATTAGGGGAAACAATTGAATGCATACCGATAATCATATTGTGTTTTACCATTAAATTTAGGCTTCAAAAATTTAGATGTCCAATTTGTTCATGTCATAATCTACTTTAGTTGTTGGTGTAAGCTATGAGTGTATTCGATCTTTATAGATATTTCTTGGGAAAGTCATTGAACTTATATTATAGTAGATCCTTCATTTCCAAGAAACCTTCACCACCACCAACAATGTTGTTGTCCATTTCCTTTACATTAGATTGGTCTCACTAAAATTGTACTTTCTTTCTAGTTTGGGTTGGTTGGGGTTCCAACAACAAGTTTTCATGCATGCCAGGTACATGATAAACATCAATGATCATGACATTTTGACATTTAATATTTCCACAACCAACACGAGTAAGTGCATAATCTTTTGTACAAAGATTTATTTCTTTGCAACTTCTTTTAATGAAGAAAATAGAGAAGCATCCTTATCTATTTGATGGGTGTAGCTAGAGTCAACTATCCATTCACTTTGAGAAGTATGAGCATGTAAGGCCCAAGAAGCACTAATAAAAAACATATAGTTATCTACCTTACCTTCTAAAGTTCATTTGTATAGGTTGATTTATCTTTCAGTTCGCATGTCTCCTTCAAGTTTCTTCACTTTCTCCTTTAGGGCCTTGGTCTTCTACCAACAAGCCTTCTCCATATGTCCCAATTCCCTTCTCCACGTGTCCCAATTTATCACAATAGTGATACGTATTATTCTTTCTACCTTTCTTAATTGAAATATGATCAATTTTCTTCTTCTTATTGATCTGGTCCACATGGTTGTTTTTATTTTCCTATCGACCTCTTTCTTTATAAATCTGTCAACCTTTACCTTAAGTAATTGGGCTTGTTTCTTGATATCGTGTTTCCCTTCATCAAGAAATTTCTTCTATGCTTTAACCAATAGAATACAAAAAGACTCAAAAGTATAATCCTTACCATCATATTTCCTAGAGGTCCAATTGGCATGGAATGTTGAACATAACACATCATATATGTCTTTAGATTCATCAATATTATTTCTATCAGATCACCATCTTTTTTGGGGAAATATTTTCCACATTCATCTAATTTCAACTGAAGTTCCTTTACACTAGCTAGATAATCCCCAGTTCTTTCAAAATAGAGAGGATCCAGAGAGAGATCAAATATTTATAAATTTTCATAACTTGACTATCATCGATTTTATTAAATAAAGTCTTCAACTTATTCTAGATAGTGACAATTAGGCAGTTGATTGCTTAAATGAATGTGAATATCCCTATAGATATAGGTATGACTCCTACAGGCTCATCCTCCTTCCCATCAATGAAAAACTTATGCCAATCATCCTTTAGATATGGAACCATACTCTTTTTAAACTATTATACCACTTTACTCTTCAACAATGTTTCCATATCTTGTGCCCAAATTCCATAATTATGGCCACTCAAGGCCAAAAGATCTTGCTTGGAATTCATAATATTGGTATATTGATATAATCCTATATTTAATATGTGGTTTGACACCCTAAGTCATTCTATTAGATAGTTCTAGCTTGTTAGGAGCAACAACAACCTCCATAAGACTTGTTGATAACATGCTAGATCTGAAACAAATAGCTCTTATACTATGTTGAGAATCATAGAATTATCTAGATCAGAGTCTTGGTGTCCAAAGACACTATTAAAACACTTAATTACAACTAAGCATAGCTCAAAATATAAATAAGTGTGATGAACCAAAATATTTCTATACACAACACATACACACATTCATCATGAACACACTCACTCACAATTTAAGATTGACCCGCAAGGCCATATTATATAGAACTAAGATGTAACCAACTCCCTTTAAGTGAGGAATACATTGTCCACATATATTGGTGAGGCGCATAATAAACTCCCTAATTTCTTCCTTATAGCCTTGAAAAAGTATTCCAGATATACACTTGGATTTTTTATGAGTTAATCAATCACCATGAGGCTTCAATAAATGAATCCAAAACATGCATGAACCTTGTAGCATTGACAGAGGATTCTCCTCTTATGAAGAGCATATCATCTAAAAACCGTGCATGATTACTAGGTTTCACTCCTATGGAAATAAGAATGCCATCTAGCTTTCCATCTTCTCTTTCCTTTTCCAACACTTTGTTGAGGGTCTCTGCCATGATTATATAAAGCAATGGAGAGAGAGTATAACCCTCCCAACCTACCATGATCCTTATGCCAATCGTGTCCACATAAGTAGTGGCCCTTCTAATAACATATTAGTATTTTTGTTGTGGATGATTGCATCGATGATAATGCCAATGAAAGGGAAGGGGACATATCCTTCAAGTAGGTGGCATTAATGTCTCGAAAATCAATGCATACATGAAAGGCATACATGCTTGGAGTTAGGGTGGGTAACAATGTAATGCACAACCATAGAAGGATCCATTTACATGTCCTTGTATCCATAGGTGGACACACCAATGCACTCTTAGAGGATGGTCATGAAGTCATTTGCTTATAATTCAAAGAGGGAAATCCAAGCATAAGCCTATTAGGGCACTGGGATTCCAAATAATGCTAATGGTGTCATCCATAGGCATGGAGTTACTTTGTTTTAAATAATTAAATAAGGAGGGGTGACATGAGATATTCACAATGGTGCACATGATGCATACCACTAGTGAGGGAAGAGAAAGTCGATTTTTGTATTTGAGGGATTTAGGATAACTAACATATAACTTGTTATGAAAGGCATGGATATTCTCTTAACAAGAATAGAAAATATCAAGAATGAATTCATCATTATAGAAGTAATGGATACACGAGGAACAAGCCATATGAATGGCATAATATGGGGTTGGATTAAAACAAGGCTTCATGTCGTACTATCCAAGTCCATAGGGGATGCAAGTAAGAAAAACGGGGAGATATGATAGAAAGGTAAAAGGAATGGAAAACATGATCGCTATGTCTATGATTTCCATGTAGTAATTATCTCAACCATAGAAATAATTTTCACTACTTTTATAAAATCCTACACATCTTACATTTGGACAATATAAAAAATAAAAAATCATGTGCATGTTACATAAACAAAATTTATGTATTTTATTTTTGTTTTAAGCAAAATCAAACATATCTCTCTAATGATCAATTAACTATTATATTAATAAAAACCACCACTCCCTTATCACAATTGTTCCTATTAACTACAAAACACTTTTTAAAAAACAAATTTAAAAATTAAAATATTTATAATTTCATAACACACAGATACATATTAAGCATTTTTTAATTTAGTAATGAAAATTCACAAATAAATTGTCATATGCTTCTCTTTTTGAACTTTTAACTCCACATTTGAAAACTATACATTTTCCCTTCCTTTTATCCCACTCATCTTCCTTTGTTTACCAAGGACTTTTCAGACTTTAACTTCATATTTGAAACTACTCATCTTCTTTCCTTTCATCTTGTTTTATTTCTTTGTTCACAAAGGATTAGATTATGTCTGGACTTTAATTCTACATTTTAAAACTAAAAACACTATAAAATAATAAGATAATTAAAATTATATATCATAATTCTTTAAAGTCAAACTTGTAATTTTTAATGAAGAAAACATGTCCTTAATAATTAGGCTCATTCAAACTATATATACATGGTGTAGTCTAAATATTCTACGTTTTCAATTTTTGTTGAGTATATTTTTCGTCTTGTTTTGTTCGTATTTTGGTTGGAAAACTTTTTAAAAAATTAGTCACATATATTATCTATGGAAATTGCATAATCTAAATGTCGTGGGGTATTTTAGGGTGTTAAATCTATTTATGGATTTAAAAACAAAATTTGAACACTTTTAAATTTGGATTTTACCAAACAAAAATTACCAAATTCCAACCAAAAAAATCCAAAATGTAAAATAAATAGAGTGCTCCTATATACATCGTTATTGGTATTGTTCACTGCAACAAAAAACAAACTACTACAAAAGAAAAAGCTATTAGAAAATACATAATACTAAATAAATTTGAAAATCCATTAACAAACATTAAATGAAAGCACCAACATTACATATATTAAAGTAAAAAGTGTTAATAAAGCTTAGATTAGATGGTTGGGAGCTTTGGTTGTAACAGTTTTCACTCAGATTCAAATCAGATTCAAATCTAGCTTGCAACATATTATACTAAACATTTTGGGATACAATAAAATTTTATGATTATTATTATTAATTACAAATTTTAACTTAAATATTTTTCAAAACATTAAATTTCCTTTCAACATTAATAAATTTAAAATTAAATATATATAAACTAAAAGATGAAAAGTATAATCTCTTCTAATAGGTTTTCACTGATAAATATGAAAATAATTAATAAAAGTTTAGTATGATTTTGTAGAAGATTTTTTCTTCTCATGTAAAATTTTGAAAGGAAAAGTGGAATGAAACAAAGCTCGTTAATACATGTTTCTTAATAAAAGTTTGATAAAAATTAATAATAAATTAAAAATAATAGTTTTTTTTTGTAAATAAGTAAACTTTATATTAACATGATATACAAAAAATACAGTCAAGAATTCATCAACCTGTCTGTCACAAAGTCTGAGAGCCATTAAAACAATCTCAAAATCTAAAAAGTACCAACCCTAGGGTCCCTCCCCCGAAGGAGAAAACAAGACATACATTCATTCATCCATGAACCAAAATCTTGAGAACATCAAGAGACAACATAACAGAGCCTGTGGATATGACATAGTTATTTGTCGCTACACCGAAGAGCCATTACTAGACCCCCTGATTTGTATTGAGGACTACCCCTACCCAGAAGTATAACAAGGTAACAAAAATAAGCACGCGGTTGAAATTTACCAGAGCCCAAGAGTTACAACTACTGGTTTTTTTATTGAGGGAGGATTACCCTCCTCGCCTTCCGCTCCTGCCGTCTGCACCACTGCTAGTCCTTCCCTCCTGCACGTCCATCGTCGGTCCAAAGGAAAAAAAAAAACATCTTTGGGAGATACAGGACCCCCATTTCTTTTCCAATTGCATCAATTTTCATGTGGAGGAGGCATGTATTTGCATACAGCTCCTTCCAGAAGGCCAAGGGGATGTCGTCTTCACCCAAATTCTCCTCCCTTTCTAAGAGCACACAAATCAATAGGCCTTTAATGACCCAGTAGAGCGTAACCATTTTTTCATATAAGCTGTGGTGCGCTCATAACGAACCAGGGTCCTAAATCCAACTTTCTAACACTGCCTTGGTATAGCCAAATTTGGCACTTCTCCATCTGTGACGACACTTACATCTTTTGGTCACAAGACGACATTCGCATGACAACATTTCATGAGATTACTTTGAGTCACACAAAGGAAATTTGGGATGGAAGAGTCATATTTGGGACTTTAGAAGGATGGAATTACCTAATTCATAGCCCATTTGATAGGTAGGAACCTTAGGAACAATTTTGGAGACCAAAACTTCTCTTGAAAACCCCTAGAAAAAAGGTTGTTTTTACCATTTTCCCACAAAAACGCAGGTTGCACATGGTAAAATCATGGGTCACCCACTTGTTGTCCATTGTAAAGTAATGAATGCATCAGAAAAACCAAAAAAAATATAAAATCTCGAAAAATCGTTGGTTTTGGAACCATCTCTTCGGTTGTAACTACTTCCTCCTCGAGCCTATCTTCTTCACTTGCTATAAAAGAGAGGGAGAGGGGACCATGAAGAGGACTCAAGCCCATTGTAATGTTATGTTGGAGGAATTGGAACTCATATTCCCCTCACGTGTTCCCTAGTTTCTTATAAACCCTAGCACATCTAATCAGATGTTGGGATCCTTGGAGAAGAGGAGCAGGAGACCTTGAATCTTGGTTTCATGATGTGCCATACTTGAAAGAAGGTATAATTTGATGTACTTGTTTCATTCATCAATAAATATCAGAAATGCCTCCCTTTCTAAATGATTTATTCATGTATGTTTCAGATCTAATTACAATTTGATATTTTATTCTCTTATAAATGTCAATCTTCTATTTGTAGTCAAACTGGTTTGAGGAAGGTCTTTTGAATGGTTTTGGAGGTTGTAGCATTGGAAAACAAGAGGAGGACTCAAGAAGAGAGGCTTGGATCAAAATTATGAATAAGGTATACCTCCTCCTAAACCCTAATCTCTTTGCTTAATAATTATACTTGCAGAACCTTGTATGTCTATCTTTCATCTCAATACGTTGGTAGTCTCACTCCAACTATAGGAAGTTTTCCCTAACAATAGAATCGGAGACTCCACTAGGGAGAAGCCTATCTACTGTGGGGTATCCAAGGCCATTTTTCTAGTATATTTGAAGGTCTGAGTTTAATTTCATGTTAGGAGCAGTCATCAAGCTTTGTTAGAGCCTTCCTTGCTCAGTTTTGAGTTGGATTTTGCAATTTTTTGGACTTTTCTGCATACTTGCTAGTTCTGGTACTTATAGTAGTGGGTCTGCTACATATTCTCATGAGTAAGTCTCTTCACCTATGGGTCCCTCGCGCTTGTACCATTTTACACTAGCGGGTACCCCCTGCACATGAGTTTTTAACTTTTGGAGCTCTTTTGGGGGTTTTGATTGCAATTTTTGGAGTCCCTGCTAATCCTAGGTCTATATAAGACCCCTGGAAAGTAATCCCTTGTCTTGTGATTGATCTTATTTTGATGTTTAGGATATTTTTTAATCAATTTTGGCTTGTTTGGAAATATTTTGAGCTTGTTGACCCAAGTTGGGGTTGGTGAACTAGTTTGGTGTTTTTGACCCTAATTTGAGTCTTATTGAATCTACTTGTTCCAATTTGATTGGATTTGGAACATTTTGAGTCTATTTGACCCTATTTGTATCTATTTGAGTGAAAATTTCTCTTTATATTTGTTTATTGTCCTTCCTTATGCTTTTGGTCTCTCTTTTGTAGTGAAAGCTCTAGTGTCTTTTATGTGGTTTAGGACCTTGATTGCACTGTTTGTGTGCAAACCTAGCTTTACCAAAACATATTTCTTAGTAGGTCCTTTGCTTTGATTGGGTTTAAAATTCCTTGGTGGATGCTTTTCCCAATTTCGGCATGCTTACATGTAAGAAGCTTAGGGTTTATGGCTGCTTTCACTGTTTAATAAGGAGATCTGAAAGCTTTTGCATTTGCTTTGGTAGTGTGTTACTTTGAGTTTTAGTTTTGTTCTCATCTTGAAAAAAGCATAAAAGGTTGGTTCATTTTATAAGTTAGTGTTGGTAGAATACTTTCCAAGAGGCTTAAAGCATTTACGAGTGCTTTGCATCAAAAAACAAGAAATTTTCTTTCGCATAGCTAGTTGTTTGAGTAGTTGCATTCTTAGGTTTTAAGTTTCATTTTGCACATTAGACTTTAATTTTTTACCTTTTGCATTTGAAAAGACCAAAAATTGCATTAGATACAATTTTTTTGCATATGCATCTTGAATAATATCGTTAGGAGTTGCATTGGAAAGAAATTGAGAGTAAGAAGTGCATATTTGTGGTGATTAAAGTGCTTCATATTTCAGTTAAAGAATATATTTCTTTAGTTGCACTTGTTTTACTTCTTTTGAAAAAAATTGAAAGTACATTTTAAAGAAAGAAATTAGTAACTTGGATAGGATCGTAGGTTTTCTTCTAGTTTAGAAACACACATAATAGCTTAAGTACGATTGTGGAGGTAGGGATTTGTGAGTTAACTCCTCCACAATCACTTAGACTTGTAAAATTATAGGTGTCATTCATTTAGGGATAAAATCCACCTTTGTAGAAGGTGAACCGGGAAGCTCCACTAACACCGGAGTTAAGCATGAGTTCGTGCGAGATTGAGTAGAGGAGACACCCCTTCGATATTCAATTGAGAATATACCAGTATTGGTGCGCGTAGGGGGATTCATTAGTACCTTTGGTGCTTATGAGTTTCAGGATTTGTTACACTGCCCATGCGCATTGATTTGACCTGCAACTATCCCCCCAGACCCTCTCTATAAATTTGGTAGCCTTAACATCCTTTCTTTAGGGATGTACATGGGTAACAGTGGAAGGAAATTTCCATTGCACCTAGGACATATTCGGGAGGAAATCCCTTACAATTCTTTGGGAAGGTGGTTGGTGATTCAAACACTTGGCCCTATCGCGCCTGTATTGTGGACCCCGAATAATTGTTCTTCGTCCCTTCACTGGTTTGTTATGGGCCCTCATCATCCTAGACGCGCCTTTGGAAGTTTAGTTGTTTACTTGTTTGACATCTTTCAGGAATTTTTGAGTGTGTGTTGTTTGATTTTTTTTGTATATTTTCTTCTTAGTGTCTTCTAAGAGCCACCATGGTCGATCAACATCCGCGCAGATGTAGAAGGATTCAAGGATGATCTCCTAAACGGATAGAATTCCTTTCACTGAGGAGAATATTGGATAATCTTGATCCACCCCCTCGGGGCACAGAAGAGGAAAACCAAGAACATCAAACAGGACAACTAGTAGAAGAAAACAGTCCTAGGTTAGGTGAGCCTGAGAGACCTTCTAACGAAGGACACTTTATTAATACTTAGGAGAATTTCCACAACTATCCTAGAGTTCATTCTCCTAAGCTTGAAGAGAATTTTAGCCCCATTGAAATTGAGGACTTCTCAGGTCCACCTAGACTTTTGAACCCGCCACAAAGTCCTAGTTTTGCTCAGTTAGTTGGTATCAACGTTCCTAATCCATTGTCTAGGCAGTTCAATATGGAAAACAAAGAACAAATATTTACTTCAGGAAACTTGTCTACTCTAGTTAGCACTTTCCCTATAGGAGGAGTCACTTTTAATATGGTATCTACAATAGGATCAGGTTGGTTTCCCCCAACCTTGATGGTACTTACTGGTACTAGTTTGTCAACTCAAGTGAGTTTGAACCCTCTCTCTTTTGGATTCCCTCTTTTAGGTTGTCAACCTATGACTTCCACTATTCATCCTAGTTCAACTTTTACCATTGCTTCAAGAAGTGGCCCATATATCCCTCTCCGTATTGTCCCAACCTTCAGTGGACAAATGTTTATTTATAACCCACCCTTCACTGAAGTTGTTTCTAATTCCACTTCACCCCAGTCAAGCTTACCTTTCCAATTTCTTGGAGGTATGAGCTCTGGTCACCCCTTTGGATTCAATGTCTCGCAAAGTAATCCTATTATACTAGAGGGCACCAAAACTGAATGTTCATGGGGGCAGCCTGCTACCCAAGAAAATATCCCTTTGTATGGGGTGGGAGGTTCTAATATGACTAACCTTGTTATGGAAATTGTCTCATAAAGTAGTCAACCTTTTGGAGTGATGGGAGGGACTTTTGGAACAACTAATCCTTCATTTCAACACCACTTTGGTCAAAAATTTGGGCATCACACTCCACCTTTCACTAATCCTGGAAATTCACATGTTCTAGGACAACGAAATGCCAACACCAACCAATGGGCAGCTAATGTTCCCGGAACCTGGAACCCAATGGCTCTCCCTTGTTTACCCTTTCTGGAAACTTTGAATTTTCCAGACCTATCAAAATTGATGAATGCTTTTGTCCGTCATAACTCGGCTTTGCCTCCCGTTCCAATCAAATTTCCTTTAGACATCCCAAAGTTTGAAGGTAAGACTGATGAAGATCCCAGGGACCATATCACTACTTTTCATTTGTGGTGTTCCTCCAACTCGCTTAACGATGATTCAATACATTTGAGACTCTTCCAGAGAGCCTTAATCAGTGTAGCATCCAAGTGGTATATTGAATTGCCATTCGCTGCTTATCATTGTTTTTATAACTTAGCAACAATATTCTTAAACCATTTCAAACTTCATGTTTGGTATGACGCTGGTACAGACCTTCTGTCTACTTTTAGGAAAAATAAGCCACTCACATATCTACCACATTTAGGAGTGGACAAGACATAAAAGGATGATTAACGCTGAGATTCCTCTGAAGTTCTTATTAGAGTGGTTTTTGAAATCACTCCTACCTTACATCTCTAAAGATGTCTCTACTTCAGGGGTTACCTCAAGGGAGGAATCTATTTTGAGATCCCAGTAGTTAGACTTGATTTACTCTCAGTGTGGGATATTATATGAAATTATTCCTTATGCACCGAGACCGACTATTGATCTTACAAAACCTATCCTGACACCTTATTTTGATGGATTGAACAATGTATTTGAGAACAATCAAGTTCTCCCAGGTACTAACTTTTCAAGTCAAAATTCATCAGCAACTGGTCAGATTAACACACAAAACCTTAAACCCAACCCTCCTTCTGATCTTTTGTTAGTATAGAACTCTCAAGGAAACCAACAACCTGGAGGGAAGAAGAGTAAGAATAAGAAAAATGGGAATAAGGGGACGAATAATGCAAATAATAACAACAATAATGATGGTGGTGCTAATGAAAAAGCTAAGATGAAATTCCCTTGCTTTTTATGTAGGGAGGATCATCTAACTTATAATTTCCCTAAGATATAAATGGAACAAAAGTTGTTGGTTGGTGCTCATCAAAATCCTGCAACCTCCCAATGGGGGGACCAGGGAGCCTCCTCTCAAGGGGACAGTTTAACCTTAGGATACATTTTCATGTGTGAACGGGATTTGTATCTCCAGACTAGGAACAAGAATTATGAAACTAATTCGTTTGGATCAAAATGTAAGGAACATATTGATGTTGATAGTGACAATTCTTTGCATATAGAGAAGCATCTTAACGATAATATGCCTCGAATTCCAAAAGGTTTTCTTAAGAATGCAACATTTAATCCTATTGCACGTGCTGCAAAAAATCATAACATAGTTGAATATTTGGCGCAGGCTCCATGTGTGATGTCTACACTTGAGGTCTTGCAGAGTTTTCCAACTCAAAGGAAGACCTTACTTTTAGCTTTAGGGGACCTCGATCCCGCAGATAGTCAAATGGTCACTTTCGATTTTGATAACTGGAAGCCTCGTTTACCATAGCATGCGGCTTTTCAGATTCGAGTTATATATGGAAATACTAAAATCAATCAGACAATGGTGGAAGAGGGTGCCTCCACATGCGTTATGTCTATATCATGCTGGAAGTATTTAGGATCACTTGACATAGTTCTTTCGGTCACCATGTTAAAAGCTTTCGACGTCCATATTTTTAAACCTTGTGGGATTATCCCGAATTTTCCTATATATCTTGGGGGCAAAGTAGTTAAAGTGGATGTGGAAGTGGTTGATTCCCCACTTGATTACAATTTGTTACTAGGGATAAATTGGACTCAAGCTATGATGGCAGTAGTCTCTTCAATATTTCGCGTCATCAAATTTCCACATGAAGGAAATATTGTAACAATTGACCAACTACCCTTAAATATAAATGAGTTCAATCAGGGTCATGGATAAAATATTCCTTTAGTTGTCCATTCCGCGAGGAGTTGTGAAAACATTGGTGTGGGGATGTATCCTTCATCAATGAGAAATTTTAATCTTCCTCCACCCGATTTTCAAGCTAATGCATCACCTGTGCACACAATTTCAACAGTTGTCACACCTTTCATAAATAAGGAGTCTCAATTTAAGTCTTCAAACTTTAAAAACCCTTGGAAGTGTTTATCCTCTAAAGTTGAGTGTACTCAGTTCAACCAACCGTTATATCCCTTGAGTACAATTGCTACTGAGAAGAAGCCTCTGATTTCATGCTTACCTTCTCGAGACTTGGTCCCAGCAATTGAACAGGTGATATCTCCATCTGAATGTTTAGATATGTGTTCTATCTAGGATGATATACTTCCTTCTGATGAAGTTTTCCTAGAGTCTATAATGCAGTATTCCATTCATTTGGACATTAATCCAGTTTCAATTATGTCCATCTCCAGTTTGAATTTGGAATCTCATATTACCAATGTTGAGTCATTGGACTCTCCTATAGACCCGCAAATCGGTGTTCCTGCTGAGTTTGATTCTGCTTCTAGAATTTTCAACTCCCGTGATGATGAATTTGTTCCTGCAGATTCCATCACGTTCTTCAACTCTGATCTTCATCCTGAATTGATCTTGTTGATTGTAAGTCCTCAGGATTTGGTACTATAGAGTCTTCATTGGTTAACTCTATCTGCAATATGGTCATTGTTGATGATAGTAAAGTTGAAAGTATTTCTACCACAATGACTTGTATCGGATCTTTCTTTACTTATTTTTTATATATTATCTTGGTACTAATGTTTCTTGGAGACAAGATTCTTAGTTGGACTCATGCTTGCTTACTGACCCTTTTTGACACTTTGTTTGATCATGCCAAGTATATTCGACACATTGCATATAGGTTTAGGCCTCCCCGCTATTACGATGCAATTGAACCTTTTGTTGTCTGAATTCGCCATAGGGTCGAACATGTTGGATATTGGTGTCTTAGCCATCTTTATATGCATTCTACACCAGTCCGACAGCAGAGCCTACCTAACATGGGTCACCCTAGTCTGCACCCTTATGCCATTTTGGTGCCCATGTTGAGTTTTTATCATAGGCTCGGGAGCCTTTTTAGATTTATCATGATTTTGAAAAGAAACCTCATGTCTTTCTTCTTCATATATTTCTGGACATTCATTATAAGGCTCCCATTTTTGTGTTTAAGTCCCATATGCATTCACTTTTATCCTTCTTGTGCTTATGAGCCTGATGTCGGCTTCCATACTTTAAGCTTTTTATATAGTCCTCCATCCATGATCTCATTTATGTTAAGCCATGTATCACTTTGGCTTTGCGATATGACACCCTTTACCCATAGGAGACACACCCTAATTGTCTTTATCTTACTCATGTTCCTTGCATTATGTTTAGCTCTGTTTCATGCACTTGGAACTAGTCTCGCAGGCCCCTGACACTCGTCTCCTCCCATTACGAGCATTCTTTCACCTTTCCTTCGAGCTCGTTAAAAAAAGTAAGGAGGCTACGAGCATTCTTCCACCCTTCCTTTGAGCTCGTTAAAAATAGTAAGGATGCTATGAGCATTATTCCATCTCTCCTTTGAGCTTGTGAAAAAAAGTAAGGAGGTCACAAGTTTACTTTTTGGGCTCGTTAAACCTTTACGGAAAATATTTTTATGGAGTCCTCTTTAATCTCTTTTCAAACTCCTTAAATAGGAAAATATTGCCAAGTTAGCTTGTCTCTTTCATACTCATTAAAGTACTGGAAATGTCATCTCTACGGCATAATTTTAACCCTTTTCCGGACTTTTTAGACTATGTATGAAAAAGGAAAACTCTAGTCATACTTGGCTAGAAGAGTTATCTCTCGCATTGTTTTCCCATGTTTCGTGTGAGGAGACTAACTTTACGAAAAATGACCTTTTGGAGTCTTCTTTAGGATTTTCAGACTCTCAAAATATGAAATCCCTGCGAGCAGATACCAACTCGAGATCGATATAAAATCCATGAGAGGGTGTATAGAGTTCTTGTTTAAGTTTTTCAAACTATTTAAATATGAAAACACCGACGAGCACAAATAGATCTAGGATCGATATTAAAATCCATGGATCAGTATCTTATCGATTATTAGTCTATATTTTCTTCAAACTTGTAAAACAAAGAAGAAAGTCTCGAGTTTCCCTTCCATGGACTCATAAAATTACACATGGTTGGATCCTTATCGAATATGCTTTAGTTCTTTGTCAAGCTTGTTAAAAAATGAAAAAGGTACCTAAAAAGAGAAAAGGGAAGCGAAGAGTGTTAAATGTCTTTCAGTATAATGGAAACAAGTCAACTATCTTTTTAAACAAAACACCTTTTTTGAGTCTCTCAAACAAGTTGGGTTCTAGTTTTGGCCTTAGGATAAAGATGATCTTAGATTTTTTACTCCTCTAATTGGTTACTCTTCCAATCATATGGAGAATTGGTTAAAGTCTCCTCCATTGCATATTTATATCATGGTCCCTTCTATTCAAATCTACCTAAGTCACTCTTATGTCGTGTTCACAGTTCAAGGATAAAACCTGTGTCGACCATCCTGTAGTTTCCTTGACCTCATGTGTCGACCATTCCTTGGTGTCAGTATGTTTCATCATATATTCATTCCTACTCCAAATCAGATCAACCTTTGATTGTTCCTCATGTTGGATTATGGAGGATGCCTTAAGGCATCCCTTCCAACAGACTTCTTCCCATTGACCTCAACTCATCTTTCTCTAGGAATGAAGTTTATAGTTTCGGATAATACCTTGAGATTTGCAATAATCAGTGGCAGATTATCTCGTTGTTGATTTAGGAGAATACATTAATGTCTCTTACTTGACAGGTTCTTCAAATGTTCGACTTCAAGACCCCTTATTCACACTTGTAAGAATGTACTAGGTACCTTGGGTCTCATTTTCATCATTGGTGGGATTCCCTCGCGTTTGTTAACGGTTAACATCAATGGTCGGTAATCAAACGGTATCCTCCATGTTTGACATCAACTCATTTATTCACATGGTTAGGATTCGTACCTTGAGACAGTTTGGATGAAGACCTTGGGCCTATAATAACATCATTATATTTTGTTATTTCCCAAGATGCGCAAGACTGAGCCACACCCATTTTTGCTCTTGATGAGACATAGATCCAGTTTGTTCATTATGGATATGTTCTCCAGTTTTGACATAGATCCACCTTTGTATTTATGTGGCTATGTTTACACTTATGTTTCTCATAGATCCACGATTGTATTCTAGTGGCCATCATATATACATCAGTCATACTTATGTATTGGATCATCATTATATCCTCTTGGAGTTCATTTTCCACCATTTGAGCATGGACATTTATCCTAGAGATGAGATTGTTTGGCATTTCCTTTCTTTCAGGTACTTCATTTGAGCCTATGATTCTTCGTTTCTTTGGTTTCTCTGAATCCATGACCCAACCCTTTATTATTTATAATTTATTTCGGCCATCATATGACCCTCTAACCTCATACATTAGCGGGCATCTGTTATAGCCAAATTTGACACTTCTCCGTACGTGACGACACTTACACCTTTTGGTAGCATGACGAAATTTCATGAGATTACTTTGAATCACACAAAAGGAAATTTGGGATGGAAGAGCCATATTTGGGACTTTATAAGGATGGAATTACCTAATTCATGGCCCATTTGATAGGTAGGAACCTTAGGAACAATATTGGAGACCAAAACTTCTCCTGAAAACCCCCATAAAAGGTTGTTTTTGACCATTTTTCCACAAAAACGAAGGTTGCACATGGTAAAATCGCGGTTCACCCGCTTGTTGTCCATTGTAAATTCATGAATGCCTCATAAATACCAAAAATATATATATATAATCTCAAAAATCGGTGGTTTTGGAACCATCTCTTCGGTTGTAACTACTTCTGTCACATACCCCAATTGTGCAAAAATAATGTAATTATTTTATTATATTCCTGAGACATTATGTTAAATTTAATGCTAAGTAGGAATTGATGACTCAGCAGAGTCACCAAAAATGGAATGTAATTCTGAATATTTTATTATTAATAAATAAATTATGGAGACAACAACATGGGAGAGCTATTAAAAGAGGTTACTGGTCTAACTGGTGGAAGGAACTAGGTGGAAAGGAAAAAGACAAGTGGCAGCATCCTCAAACACTTCCTAAGTTGCAGGTGGCAACTTCCCTATATTTTGGGGTCATGATTCCCCAAGAAAGTGGAATATGAGCAGGTGGCTCATTAATGACAGTTAACCCAACTAAGACCTAGGCAATCTTTTAAATAGTACTCAATGAACTGAGCTGGGGGTTCAATTGTTCTGGAGGGAGAATACATTCAGGTGAATGCTATTCAGGAGTCCCATTGAGGAAAAGGGAAAATACAGTAAGGAAGTTGTTTGAGAGGAATGCTGCAGCAACTTGGTTCCAGTTTAGCTGTTTTGGCTGAGTGAATTGTTTTTGCTGCACCTAGTTCCAGCCAAGGAGACCAGAGCAAGCTCGGGGGTCCTGAGAAGTGATGTTTGGGCACTCTCCAGGAGTTGATAGGGAGGAACAGCCTCCCATTGCTGTTGTTGTCCACAGTTTGAAACAGGTTCTGCCACCTAATCCTGCTGTTTGTTGAGTAGATATGAATGTATGTTATAATTATCTACTTTATGTCTGAATAGGATTTATATCAGTAACAGTTAGCATTCTTGAATTATTAGTAGATAGATTCTGCAAAGCTATTATGTTTTCAGAAATTTCCTAGTATCTTCAGTTTCTTACAGTTAAGGTAATTGTGTTTATGCGTGCTATACTTGCTATTATTGTAAGCAATAGGATGTTATTATGATTTTTAAACTTAGTTTAATACAATAGTTGAATAGATAAGTAGAGGCTCCTTATACAGTAAATTATTTTCTGGAATTACAACTCATCTAAACGAACATAGGAACAGAAATAAAATATGAACAGTTAACTTATAGAGTTATTATCTTTTCATTTGATAATTCGTAGTTCAAACATCTACTTTGTTTGTTAGTATAAACCCTAGAAATAAATTAACCAGTCGTAGTTTATTAAGTGAATTAATAAACCAACCCTAATGAAGAGTAAACCAACCTTTACATAATAGTTAAACGTTTGAGTAAAACCCTAGCAGGAAGTTTTCACAAATAATCTATCACTGTTAAATAATCTAGTTAATAATTGAAAACAAAAGAAGTAACAGAACCCTGTGGACAAACTTAAAGATAATCCTTATATCTTACACCAAACTCCCTATTTCAACAGGATCTTAAAACACAACAATAGTTTGGGCAGCTAAATGAAATCACGACCGAGGGTGTTTATTTGAAACCCTATCATTCCAAGTTTTTAATGATAAAGAATTTTATTAGCAGAGAAAACCGAGCAGATAGAACAGTTTTCCAGCTCATTATCGAGCTTAAACTTTTAATAACATTTGTTATTTGATTCTCTTTTCGACAGAGTCTTATTTTGTAAACCTAGTTATCAAATAACTACAGAACAGTAATTTAGCTCAGCTATCGAGTTCAACTGTTATTAATATCATTCACTTGTTTCCTCAGCTACCAACATAAACAATTTCAGAACAATAGGATAAACTTTAAAAAAAAAAAAAACATCGTAACCACAGATTTCGACATCTAAACAAAATCACTGCTGTATGTTTTGGATCAAAATTATCCTTCCTTCAAAACGGTTATGTATCAACAGAATTATAATCAAAACTACAGAACAGTATAAACATTGAGTGTAAACTTACAATTATATCCTTCACTTGATTTAAAATTTGACAGAGCCATTTTCCTAATGGCTTAGTAATCATGAAAACATATTTCGAAACTATAAAAAAATATATATATTTTAAAAAACCCCATCCTTCCCAACTTCACAGGTTTCAAACATTGACAACCAATACAGCTACTTTACCTACAGCCGCAACCTATTGGTTATAGAAACATTTTTAAATAAGCATAGGAAGTTAAAACACACGCCACACCCAGCTCAAAATATACAGAATGACTGTAACAAATCATTTCTATCAAAGCTCAAACTGCACAGCATATAACCGTATAAGCAAAACCAGAGCTAAATGGGAAGACATCATCTTCACCTACAGCTGAGTTACGAATCCACTATTTGAGTGGTTTAAAAACTTAAAACAATTTAATATCACAGTACATCACATAGAACTAATAACAAATACGCATGTATTAAAACAAGCCAATATACAGGCAACCTTTCATATTAAATTAACTTCCAAAAACTGGGTGTTAACCCTAATCATTTCGAAGTGCTGTAACGAAACAAAAACCCCAAGGCCGTCACTTCAGAACAAGCCACAACCAGTTTCTTTTATACAATCATTCTTCTATAAAACCCTAACTACTACATGAAAGACGAATACATTACATATGACTGCAACTATATCATATCACACACATCACAGGGTTAAACATGTCTATGAACGTTGATCCTAAACAGCCACAAGACCTACAGCACGGAGCTAGCCACAAAGGTGATCTTCCCAGACCAAACCCTAACCACCAAAGGGAGAAATAGCCATGGTGAAACCAGGCTTACTCGGTAGGAGCCAAGCGCCGGAGGTTGTGCCTCGTACACCTTCAGGAGAAACCAGCGCCTGCACAATACAAATTATCGATTCAGTTACAAACTTTTCTTAAAATAAACAATCCCTTTTTAAATTGAAAACCACGAAGCAAATGTTTAGCTTACCAGCGATTTTGGAGGAAGCAAACACCCAGTGAATGACCCTGTAGCCACGAGCTGAGCTAAGTGGAAAACCCCACCCTGATCACCAGAAGAAACGGGCTGGAAACTGCCAGGTTACCTCCAAGATGGAAGCCGTAACAGAAAACAAGTAGAACGAAACCCTCATGCTATGGCCCAACTAGTAATGGAAGCACGAAGCTAAAAACCTAGATTGTAACCACTTCATAGCTGCCAACAGCAAGAATACAACGATTCCCAATCGATGCAATGGATAGTACAAAGGCAGGGAAGGGCATAGTAACTGTTAGCAAACAGTAACCGCAACAAAGGCAACAGGGGATGTTAAATAAACTTATAGAATGCCAACTGCAGGGTATATAGACTCACGAGCAATACGAATGACACCCACCATGAACTGTAGTAGCAGGGGCATAGTTACTTACAGCATTACAACTAGAGATTCAGACCAAGAGGTTTTTCTCAAGCAACCGAGCCCGAAGGCAGAGGGAAATGGCCAAGTAGGGTTTCGGACAAACCATTTATATCATCAAACACAAGGACCTGAACTATCCACGTATCCTTTAAATATTTTAACTTGCCATGGGTCGACGATCCAAAGTTTATGATGTGTTTCAATTATTTGTAATTCGATTTAAAATCATCAAATGAATAAAACATAATCATAGCCTAGATATACCCATATGGTCGAGGCCCCATATTTTAACCACCATATAATGCATGTGAAAACAATGCCTTCAAAGTTGCCTAGTGGACATAAAACCTTGCCCTACAAACAAATAGAATTATGGGTAGCCAATAATGTTCAAAATTACTTTGAGGATTCATCATTGTTTGTAGAATTAAATTCTTATCATGGGTAATATAGTTAAATGCATAGTTTATCCATAAAGGTTTTAAGAGTATAGTTCTTATATCATCTCTTTAACAATCAAACATAGGGACAATACCTATAATTCTTGTAATGTATGGATATAAATTTAACTTATTATTCCATACAAAGGAACGTTGTTCAAAAACAAAGGAACAAAGTATTCTAGGCATGGAACAAGCATATTGCATTATATAAGTTATAAGGATAATGATGTAATATAAACTATAAATGGTTAGAACAACATATCACTAATTTATCCCAACTTCAGTCTCATGAGAAACAACAAAGGTTACATCCATCGTTGGAACATGTAACTAACAGAACATCAAACAATGCTAGCAATAAGTAATGTATACGAGGAACTATTCCAGATCCTTTATAAAGGAAGTACAAATAATACAGTCACAAAAGATAAAGAATAGATGTCATATGGTATTGGGCAACCAGTTGCAATATACATTGTGTTAACTATGAATTATATCTTGCATTTCAATAATACCATCAGAGTGAAATTACTTCATATAGTTTTTAATTCTTTTGAGCTCAAGAAAACATAGCTGTCATAATCTCTAACTAATTTATAATTCTAAATTAGTAAGACCTTGAAGAGATCATAAGACGAATGCCACCTGATAACCTGTCCAGTATGCTTAGGCTGTTACTGAAGGAAGTGGTACAGCTAACTGACTTTTATACTTTAAAGATTTAAATCTAGAAACTCGTATAGTACCTGTATATCTGTAAGAGGAAGACATAACGATGCATTAGCTCGGAAGCTAAGTAAGCCCAGTCGGTTATGGCAATTTCTCCCCTTGAGGTTGGAGAACAGAAAACAATCAATAACTGCAATTAAAAACTCACATTAAAATTTAAGTACAATAACAGATCATTCAGACATAATTATGATCACTTAGCTAAAACAAACAGATCAAGGAATGCATTTAATAACATTAATTGCAATAATTAAAAGTTTTAAATTTTTCAAAATTTTTGGGTTTTGACAACTTCCTCCTCGAGCCTATCTTCTTCACTTTCTATATAAGAGAGGGAGAGGGGACCATGAAGAGGACTCAAGCCCATTGTAATGTTATGTTGGAGGAATTGGAACTCATATCCCCCTCACTTGTGCCCTAGTTTCTTATAAACCTAGCACACCTGATCAGAGGTTGCGATCCTAGCAGGAGACCTTGAATCATGGTTTCATCAAGTGCCATGCTTGAAAGAAGGTATAATTTGATGTACTTGTTTCATTCATCAATAAAGATCAGACATTCTTCCCTTTCCAAAGGATTTGTTCCTGTATGTTTCAGATCTTATTACAATTTGATATTTTATTCTCTTATAAATGTCAATCTTTTATTTGTAGTCAAACTAGTTCGAGGAAGGTATTTTGAATGGTTTTGTAGGTTGTTGCATTAGAGAACAAGAGGAGGAATCAAGAAGAGAGGCTTGGATCAACCTTCTGAATAAGGTACACCTGCTCCTAAACCCTAATCTCTTTGCTTAATAATTATACTTGCAGAACCTTGTATGTTTATCTTTCATCTCAGTACGTTGGTAGTCTCACCCTAGCTATAGGAATTTTTCCCTAACAACACGCCTCATCTAGCATCGACGAGCTTTTCAGGACCTCCCACCATACCCCATTCTCCATCATTTCCAAGTCTTCTCTAATGGACAGAGGAATTGAAGCGTGGTAGTGCTAAGTAGCCTACGTCACTCGAGTTTGCTCACGAATTGCTCTCTGTTTCCTCTGGTTCTCCCGGTTCCCCTGCATCCCCACTGGGTCCATGATTATAGCCACAAAAACACAAATAAGCCCGCCACCCAGCGTTTTTCCACCTCCCATCTTTTTGTCACCCCGATTCACGTCTCCCTTCTCAGGATCAATTGAGCCACCCTCGAACACGTTAAAATCCAGCTCACGTCGTCTTACGGGAATGATAGGGACGCAGAAGGAAATTTCCATAAATGGTGACAAGACCTTCTTGTTCCTCCCCTCCGCGCTAGTGCAATTCCCACCAATTTCCATATAAATTTCCTTCAATTGCAACCACCTAATCCTTGTACTGTTTGCGTCTATCATCACCACGCTGAACTTCATGCTCGTACTGCGAAGTACAGACGGCCTCTCCCAGATGTGCATACAAGCCATGTAGTCATCCCATCCACCTGCCTGCATTAAAACGCACTCCCGACACATGTCAAGTCGGACTTGAATGTGTCTGAGGTGCCACGTCCCCCCTTTGCCTTGTCTCACCCGCTTCCAGGTGTTAAAAACTAATAGATTAAATATTATGTCCAATTAAATTTTAATCTTAATTAAAAATAGTATTTTAAATCACACTTTCACATAGAATTAGGCCAAATAAGACACAGACTAATTAAGCCAAATAATTTTCAAAATATTAAAAAGGGTGTAGTCTAAATATTCTACATTTTCAACATTTTTTGAGCATATTTTCCATCTTATTTTATTCGTATTCCAAGTGGAAATCTTTAAAAAATCTTAGAAACACAAATATTAGCTATGGAAATTGCATAATTTGGGTGCTATGGAGGTATTCGAGGGTGTTGAATCTATTTATGAATTCAAAAACAAAATTTAAACACGTAAAACTTTGGATTTTACCAAAAAAATACTTACAGAGACCAAAACCCACCATAAAATCGAAAACATAGAATAAATAAACTACTCCATATGAAACATTATGTAAAAATATAATGTAAAGTTGTGAATAATACATTTTTAGTTCTATAATATTTATTAACACCATTTAATCTTAACTTAGATTCATTTAATTAATTTTGCAATGAGATTCCTTAAGATGATTAAAAAAATTGATATTTAAACATGTTATTTCTTAAAATCATTTAATTAATTTTGCAATGAGATTTCTTAAGATGATAAGAAATTGATATTTAAACAGGTTATTTCTTAAAATCTAGTGAATTCAATAAGTGAATTATATATTAAAAAGTATTTTACTATTAAAATTAATATTTTTTAAATTTAATTTTTAAAAGCTAAAATATTTTAATATTAAAATTACTATTTTTTAATTTAATTTTATGAAACCACATCTACGCGATAGAAATCAGTGTTAATGAGATTCCTTAAGATGATAAGAAATTGATATTTAAACATGTTAATTCTTAAAATCTTGTGAATTTCATAAGTGAATTATATATTAAAAAGTATTTTACTATTAAAATTTAAAAAATTTAAATTTAATTTTAAAAAGGTTTAATATTTTAATATTAAAATTACTATTTTTTAATTTAATTTTAGGAAACCACATCTACGTGATAGAAATCAGTGTTAATATGGAAATATGGCATGTTTGAATCATTATGTTGCCCATGTTTTTAAACGTTGGACCGCTCATCTAGGAGGGCACATAATACCCCCACAATGTAATCCATACATGCGACCATTGAAGCAATCTCAGGCAAAATATCATTACATTATAAAAGTGGTATGTATAATTTATCAATTATATCTTTCCATTTTTTTCCAATCAGATATTAAGAAAATAATTAAATTAAATTTGAATTAAAGCTGAGGAAAGTTTTCAAGCATTAAAGGAATAATGTATTAATTTTCAAAATTGTTTATCTAAATGAATATTTTGTGGTATGCACAATACATGTAAAGAGAGAATTGGTGGAATTCTCACTTAAAATAAGTATGCAATTTATTATGAATCTAGAAAACTTAATGAACATGAGAAGAATTATATAAAATAAAGTTTATTGCTATTGTACATGCATTGAAGGTGTGGAGCCATTATTTAATGGAGATAAAATTTGAATTATTACATAAAGTTTGTTGCTATTGTACATGCATTGAAGATGTGGAGCCACTATTTAATGGAGATAAAATTTGAATCATAAATTTTCAAAAAAATTATTTGAATAACATATTTTAAATGTTAAACAAATAAAATGGTTGGAATTTGTTTATGAATATGATTTTGACATCAAACTTATTAGAGTAAAAGAGAACATGCACTTAGTAGAAGAATAAATGTAATGTATGCTACTTCCATTAGCATGCTTAAATTAGATTTGATGTAAATAATTTCGGAAGCTCTTATTTTAGATGGACATTACCGATAGGTAAAAGAATGATTACGACAAGAAAATGTATAGCAAAATAAGAAGATTATAAGCTGGAAGAAGATGGAATACTTATGCATAAAAATAGAATTTGTGTTCCTAAATCTTGTGAATTAAGGAAATTAATTATATTAAATGAAATGCATAATGTTCTATATGCTAGACATCCTAGATACCAAAAGACAATTGCAATAGTAAGAAATCAATATGTTTGGTCACGAATGAAGAAAGACATTGTTGATTATATAGGCAGATGAAATGGAATGTTGGAGAATAAAATTTTAGCACATGCATCCAACAAGCTTGCTACAACCATTACCAATACCAAAGTGGAAATGGGAAGTGGTGACCATTGATTTTATCACTAATTTCCCAAGATAACAAGGCAACATGACTTTGCCATGGTAGAGGTGGACAAGTTGAAAAAAAATTGCATACTTTATTCTAATTAAGTCAACTCGTAAGGTAATTAATATAATAGAGACTTACATGAAATATATTTCAAAATTTCATGGGAAACCTAAAGCAATTGTTTAAGACATAAATCCAAAGTTTACTTCAAACTTTTAGAAAGGGTTGTTCAGAGTATTTGGAACAAGTCTAAATTTAAGTACAACAAACCATCCACAAACAAATGGTAAAATATAGAAAGTTAATCAAGTGATTGAGGATATGGTAAGAATGTATCTGATGGATAAGTCATCTAAGTGAAAGGATTACTTGTAACTAATGGAATTTTCATATAATAATAAATATCATGATTCTTTGAAGGTGATGTCATTCAAAGCTTTGTATGGTAAAAAGTGCAATAGTCCAATTAGTTGGGACAATTCATCAGATAGACTTTAGGGAAAATTTTAGGGGCGAAATTAATCCCATGGGCTAATTTTTTATGTTTTTTCCAAAAAATATTCAGCAATTTCCATTTTTTTCAAAAATGATTTGCCCATATTCCACCGGATACAAATATTTTACTCTAAACATCACCCAAATTGTCCAGAAACTATATCAAATCCTTATAAATTTGAATATTATTTTTACAAAAACATCGCCAAGCATTTTATGGTTGGAATTTAAGAATTCGTAATGTTCCCCAAGGATTCTACACTTTAAATTTTTTATGGGTCCTTAAAATTTTCTCTGAGATATAATACTTGGATCGGAGTTGTTCAAATAAATGGAAGAGTAGATGGTCAAGGTCAAGTAAAATTTGAAGGCATCACATTATAGGAAAAATAGTTATGTATATAAAGGTGGGGTACCAAGAGAGTTCAATCTTGGGGAGCATGTATACCTAAAAGTTAGGCCACAGAAGAGCTCTTTGAAGTTGGGAAGTTGTCCTAAGTTGGTAGCTAGAGACCATCAACCCTTTGTCAACTTGGATAGAATAGGGCCTATTGCATATGAGCTTGCTTTGGCTGCTAACATAAAAGCTCATGTCGTGCTTCATGTATCTTTGTTAAAAAAATATGTACCTGATTTGAACCATGCTATTAATTAGGCTTTGATCTAAGTGGATCTAGAATGAGATATTCAATTACAACTAGTATGCATCCTAGACAAGATCATATTGCTTAGGAAATGAGCTATATAGGGTAGGTAAAGGTCAAGTGGACCCATTGCAACCCAAAAGAAGCAATGCAGGAGATGGAAGAAGGTAGGTGGGAAGCATACCTACATTTGTTTTGAAATTTTAATATTTATATTTGACATTTGTATAGTGTTGATATTGCATTGAGGATTAGGGCGACAAGTGTGGGGCGTAGGGGTCATATTTGACCCCAAAGGAATTGTAGTTAGAACCTATGTGTGTGGGTTTCAAATTGGCACAAATAACTAGGCGGATCATTATGCCGTGTTTTTGTGCCTAAAGCAATCTCTTGCTTTAGGTATCCATTCTCTAGTGGTGATCGGAGATTCACTTCTCATCCTCTCTCAAACTAGGCATTATCATGAATTAGCAAATCAAATTACTGGAAGACATAAACGTATTTTAGGGCTTATCCCTTAAATTCACTCTTCAATTTTTCCATGTCCGAAGAGAGCATAATTCTCTAGTTGATGGATTAGCTAGTCAATCCTCTCACCTTCCTGGGGGGGGTTAATTGAAAATGGGGGTCAAATCCATCTATGTTGGCTCCCCTAATGCTTGTCTCTATGCATTTAATTATGACAACACTTGACATAATTGTTCAAATCCGATGGTAGGTAATTGCTATGAATTTGGCCATGATTTTAGACATGTGGAGGCTAGATGGACTCTTGGTTTTTGACGCTCCTCGTCTTCCAACGATTTGCACAAACATTCTTAATGATGGGTGGTGCGATGGTACTCTTGGTCATGTAGCATGCATAAATAGTGGTAAGGAAAATTTTATTCAGGCTTCTTGGATATGTCCTATTATCAAGTTTGGGATTTCGTCCTGGGTTTGTGAAGGTAGGCAATGCTGGGTGGTCTTTTATCCAGGGAATTTTTACTACTCAAAAAGGCATGGTGGACGTGGTTACTTAATTTGCAGTGATGGGGGTAACAAACTTTGTGAGGATTTCATTTTTGTAGTGTCCTTGCAGGACTTCGAGAAATTGTATGCCTTCTCCTTTGATCGAGGAGACAGGATTTATGTCCTTGCAATTGTTATTAGGGAAGGCCTTCATTCTCAGGTAATCATTTGTATGAATCGTCCTGGTTCTGCTCTTTCCTTTGTGTGGCAGATTTGGGATATTGGGGTTTGGGAGGATCCAATTGGTTCTTTCTCTCTAGGGAGTTTGGGTTCTGCATGGGTTGAGAGAAGCATTATATTCCCTTTGGATTTCAATGGTTGCGAGGAAGTGCTCCTTCTGCTCCCCTGTTGGGATGTTATCAACATTGCTTTCTCGTGGACAAATTGCAACTAGTTAGAGAATCTTATTGACCTCGGTGAAAGATACTCTCTGAATTCTCTGTTCTACAACTTCAAGGGTCTATTCTGTTTTGGAATTGGAAGAATTGAAGGGATTAGAGGTGGCATTGTTATAATGGACATTGAAAAAAGGATAGAGGAACTCTATGAGAGAGTCAGGGTTTCTTAAGCCAGTATTCATGACTCCCGACACCATATGAGGTGGATGAAGGAACAAATGGAAGGACGAATATCTATTTTTCATCAGTGAGCAACTCATGTGCCTCGTTTAGATCAAATTGAGCATTCCTCACAGCAAATTGCACGCTTAACTTATGGTATGGATGTCTGCCTTAATGAAATTGATGGGGATTTTCGTGCTTGTGATGAGAAGGTGAAATCAATATCGAAGACAGTAGCAAAGCATGAGTACCTTACTGTTGGGAAAAGTTTCAAGAACGACGCAAATACATATGATAAAACTTTTGAAGGGCTATATGTTATGTAGTCGGTTCAAATTGTCTATGTCTCAGAGGAAAAAGGTGATATTTAGAGCAGTCAAGATAATCAAGCTATGGACAACGAGGAGGCAGAGGAAGATTCCAGGAACTCCCAACATGAAGGTGTTTCTCGGGATGAATACGTCGAGGAAACTATGGATGAATATTGTGACTATGAGGATGATAGTTAAGATGAAGATGCTAAGACCAACTCAGAAGAGGATGAATATGTTCTTTATGATGTCCAGGCTTCAAGAAGTGACACTAGTATTTAGTTTGTCCCTCTATGAAAATTTTTGTAGCCTGTTAGTTGGTCAATTTCTAAGAATTTACAATAGTTTAGGGAGTTTTGTTTTTTGCGTAAGAATGTTCCCTTAAGGATGATTGTAACTAAGTACTTTCCTTTTCAAGTTACTGCACAAGAACCTCTGATCTTTCTTTGAGTAATTTTTTATTGATTTGCTGAAATTTCTTTCATCCTTTTATAAACATAATCCTAACCGTTTCTCTAAAAAAAAGATATTGCATTGACAATGATGCAAATTTAAGGGGGAGGGAATGCAATACCCTAGATTTGATCCCTAGATTATTAATGAAATGTATATGATAAAATGGATACAAGCCGAACATATGGAAGTTGTAATTTGTACATTGATAAATATTTAAATACACTAATGGATGCCAAACAAATAAGGACAAAGAATGGGGAGTTATTATTCAACAATAGTGGAAAGAAATGGGGCTTAGGGGGCTCAGTGTGAATAGTATTATTTTATTTCTACCTTAGCTTTATTAAACCTTTTATTTATGATCATTATTAAACCTGAGATTAGTTTCCAAACTGAAAATGTGTTCTTCTCATGAAGGCACATAGTCTCATTTACATGCAAATATAGTACATAGTCTCATTTACATGCAAATATAGTATATGAGTTTGTGCATGCAAGCCATTATTTCCATCATTCTTCTTTGGGTTTTCTCTCTATGATTAAACTGCCATAGTATTTTTGTAATCAACTTATGGGAAATCATTTCCATGAAACTATATAGAAATTATGACTATGTGCAAGGCTAATTGTTGATATTAAGAGGAATTAATTATAGCTAGAAGTCCCTAGAATCTTGTTAATGCCTAAAAGTCATAAACATGCGACATTTCAACGATTCATCCAGTAAAGCATCATCAACATAAAGAATGCATCTCACCACAGGCATCCTAAACAGATCCAAAACACAACATGAGTCCATAAGTGCCAAGAAACAGTCAAAACAAGGGGTAGCATGGGTATTACACAGTTGACCCGCGCCATATCATAGGTTACATGAACAATGCATGTGCTACACCCACGCGGCTTTTCCTTCGATAGTCGTTCTACTGTCAAAACGGCGGGACCACTCACTCCCAGCGGCGCATTAAAGACTCAATCCTCCCTAGGGATCAGAATTCGTCTCCTCACACACGTGGGGGGCATTAATTAGCCCCACTTTTGTACCCTGGAACTAGTTCATGAAGGAGGAGAGTTCACATTTGGATCTAGTCGTTTGATGGCCTCCTCTTGGCCTATAAACGGAATACATTGGCATGCATTTTGTAGAGAAATTAGAGCAAGGTTATGTTGTTGGTTTTGAGTTGGATATTCCTCATAGCCCACCATTTCCTACCATTGTGAGCATTCCCAATATTGCTTGCCACCTACCATCAAGGGGAAAGTGTTTCTCTCCATTGTTCTTCCATCTACTTAGCATTTAGTTTGGACAAGAAAGGCCTCCGTAAGGGAGATTATTGTCCTCCCTTGAAGCATTCACCTCCTAGGTTTCGTATAGTTATTCCATTGGGAAATACAATAGTGGTTTATCATGTCTTTGGTTGTTGTTTAAGTTTGTATTCTCCCCCCATCTCTTTCATTTTGGTTTTATCAATATTTTCATGATTGGATGTGAACTACACTAACAATCTCTTACAGGATCACCTGGAGGAATACCAAACCACATAAAAAGGGGCTCCAAGGACTAAGGCTTATCCCCTTACCAAATTTGAGGCTTTCAAGGGGCCCCATTGTTGTCACTAGTATTCAAGACCATTTCTTTTTTATGCATCAAATCGACATGTTATTTTCAATAGTATTGCTAGTGTAGAAAACACTTTTTCCACACAAGCAAGGACCTAACTAAGGAATTCCTTGCAGTAGTTGCAGTTCTACCTTAGTGCACCCTAACTAAGTGGTTTCCCCTATGCTCGATGTCAACACATCATCACATAAGGGGGAAACGTACTTTTGAAGGTAGAAGTGTTCACATTTGGAAATCATGATAGCAGTCTATTCGGTACGGTGAATACCTCGGGCAGATTTACATACCAATTTTTAGTCCCCCACCACAGTGGGTTCATCATGGTCACCAAGAGTTCCACTTCTTCAATATTTTGGAGCAGCTCCGGGGGCATCTACTCTTACATTGATTGAATCCACCTTCATCTATGTCCAGCAGTATAGTATAGTAGACACCTTTGTCCTCTCTCATTGTAATCACTTTGACAACATTTCACGAGCATGGGTATGCCCACCTCGTTTGTATAAAAACTATTCTTATTACAGATCCAACCGTTGTCACCAACAATCTTCCCCCATGGGAGAACCTTATTTTTTTCACATATGCTTCATCCTACAAAACAAGAGAGAAACAACCAAAAACGTGATGCATTATCAGCTCTACAGTACCCTTTGAACCTCATACATCAGGGGGCATCTGCTAACGACTAAAGTTCATACACATGCGACATTTCGATGATTCATCCAGTAAAGTATCATCAACATAAAGAATGCATCTCACCACAGGCATCCTCAACAGATCCAAAACACAACATGAGTCCATAAGTGCCAAGAAACATTCAAAACAAGGGGTTGCGCGGGTATTACACAGTTGACCCGTGCTATAGCGCAGGTTACCTAAACAATGCACGCGCTACACCTGTGCGGTTTTTCCTTCAATAGCCACGCTACTGTCAAAACGGAGGGACCGCTCACTCCCAATGGTGCATTAAAGACTCAATCCTCCCAAAGGATCATAATTGCTCCTCATACAGTTGGGGGGCATTAATCAGCCCCCCTTATGTACCTTGGAACTAGTTCATGAAGGAGGAGAGTTCACATTTGGATCTAGTTGTTTGATGGCCACCTCTTGGCCTATAAAAGGAATCCATTGGCATGCATTTTGTAGAGAGAAATTAGAGCAATTTTATGCTACTATATTTGAGTTGGAGCTTCCTCATATCCCACCATTTCCTACCATTGTGAGCATTCCCAAGCTTTCTTTCCACCTACCATCAAGGGGCAAGTGTTTCTCTCCATTGTTCTTCCATATAATTAGCATTTATTTTGAACAAGAAAGGCCTCCCTAAGGGAGATTGTTGACTTCCCTTGAAGCCTTCACCTCCTAGGTGTTGCACAACTATTCCATTGGGAAATACAAGAGTGGTTTAGCATATCTTTGGTTTTTGTTGAAGTTTGCATTCTCCCCCCATCTCTTTCATTTTGTTTTTGTCAATATTTTCATGTTTGGATGCGAACTACACTAACAATATTTTGCAAGATCACTTGGAGGAATACCAAACCACATCAAAAGGGGCTCCAAGGACTAATGCCTTACAACAACCTACAAGACTTATCCCCTTACCAAGTGGAAGAGTGCACTTGTGCAATTTTTTCCACAACAAATCCCAACATAAATATTACTAGCTAACCTATGTTAGAGCATAGGAGGGAAGTGGGATAGCCTAAGTGACTATTCAATAGAGAAGTGGATCCCATTCCTTAAGTTGTGTAGGCTTAGGGGGAAGAAGGATGGTGGATTGTGATTTCTATAGTGGAAATTCACCTAAGAATTATGAGAATTATGTTGTGGGAGAGTAACTAGATCCCCATCATAGGAATTCACCATGATGGATTCATAGCCTAAACTTGGGGGTGGCCTTTGATACAAAGAGATTAGTAACAGAAAGCCTATGGTTGCATGGAATTTCCTTTTTCTGTAGCCAAATGGTGAATAATTTCCACAAGATAAGTGTTCTTGATTTGTTTATAAATATGCAGAATTATTGTTGTTTATGTTATGGATAATATTTTTTTTCCAATTCATACTGCATGTATTAGTCCATATTTTTAATTATGGGTTTATAATGCAATGAATTGTTTAATTATTCTTGCATAACTCTCTCTATATGTGTATTTTTAACGACAATGGTTATCATTTGTATTAACAAAAGTGGCAGTTTAAATACATTGACATATAGAGCATACATGGTTGCATTCATCTCGGCATATGACAGTTTTTTTATGTCTACTACAATCATCCTTCATAGTAGAGAAATTAAAGATTCTACTACATGTAGCGTATAACCAACAAAAATCCCCTAGTAATAAAATGCTTTTACAAAACATGATAAAATTACTTCATGAGTAGGCTTTTTTAACTATTTGCTTCTACCTAGCTGTGCGAGGTGTCAATTTCCATGTTTTCCTGATTTTTTTGAATTGTATCTTCCTCTCGTTGGTTACCTGGGATTCCATTTGCCAAATCACTATGGTTAGATACGATTGAGAGTGATCCCTTGTTCATATTGTTAATTAGATTCCAGAGCTGTGTTGTCTTTGCTTCCAACCATTGCAACTGATTAACAGTAATTCCTATAACTTCTTCTTTGGATGCCCTCTTAGAAAAACTCTAGCTCTCCATACTTTGAATTCCGGTGGTGACCAAGTGAATTATGGAAATATTGTTGTTTATTATCTCTTCATGTGACCTGAGAGTTTTCTTGGAGATATCTAATATTTCCTTATGTATATTGGTTTTGCATATGAGACAATCCATAGTGTTCGAGGTAGGAGTGAGCACCACCCAAACTAACCCAACATAATAGTATGCATTAACGAAGGTCAAAGAATTTTTAAGCTGAGAAACAAGACTTGGTTCAAGACCCTCCCAGAGTTTAAATGGGGTGGCTGAATACTCTTGGTCCAACCCAACACCTCTGAAAATTATGATAGAAGACAACTTTATGAAATCCACTAAGAACCAATGATGACTACCACCATCCACCCAATTACCAGCCGAGGGAACTGGGCAATTGCATTCTATTTCACACTTAGAAAATCCAAGTTCTCTATTCCAAATAAACCAAGAGAAGAGGAGAAAAAGAACTTGTAAGGGCCAGGCATAATTCAACAGATTAGCCAAGAGGTCGTCACAAATACCTTTTGGAGTCTTGTTAACTGTGAACCACAGGGTCATGCCAGGAGTTGTGGACGTAGATCTTGTTCTGCTTCTATTCTCCCTTCTTGCACACCATGCTAATCGAGGGAAATAATTGTCCCATATTCGCTTTGGGAATTGATGAGAGCCATTTGTAAAATCAAGGAGGAGTTAAGGTGTTAAATGTGGAGCTTGTGCGAGAGATTACATCTACATCAATTTATAATGGTGGTACTTTTCCATGTACACGATGTGATTGTGATACCACTTGTTTATTAAGGGTTTTTACATATCATACATTAGGGGATGTGGGTTGTTGTTATATCCCCTTTTTTTTTAAATTCCCTTCATGGTCTTAAAGGCATTGTTTTCCTTAACAGTTGCTACTTGGTTGTGGTGTCGAAAGACCTAGTAAAATTGAATGCTTGAAAATTGTCCCACCTCTCTATTTATTCTTGTCATCCAACATGTCATGGTGATATCCTTGGCTGGCAATGAGCGACAAGTTGACTTAATTATTATGGCGGAGTCCCCTAATACAATGAGGGAATGTATGTTGAGTGAGAGAGCTTGCAAGAGGCCTTTGTATAGAGATATTGCTTCTGCTTGGTTGTTTGTTGTGTTTCCTAGACCCCATTTGTAGTACCCTTCTTGATTTCCATCAAGATCAAGAATGATCCCCCACGCATGTCACCCCTATAACTCTATATTAACATGCACACATTTTATACTTGGTTAAATATTAGAGCATTGGGGTTGTTAATGGTATCAGAGAAAAAATAGTGTGGTTATGTTGGTTATGGAGTTGCCTATAACCTCAATAATGCACAAAGGTTATCGAGTATCTTACAATGGCTAACTTCCAATCTCTCCATAGTGAAAGTGCCAATCTGAGGAGTCTACATATCTGAAGAAGAGGATTTATTTTGAATCCCATATTTGAATGAATGGTTTGCTGCTTCTTGGGACTTCTCCACAAAGGCATAATGTCCAGTTCATAATTAAATCCTTGCTAATGTCATAATCACATTGCAGATAATATCATCCATGTATTTATGAGTGGATAGAAGCCATTGCTCTTATGAGGGAAACCCCTTGTTAAACTCAACTTTTCGCTTGATAACATCAATTAAATTCATAATTCTCATTGTCCAAGTGAAGTCCTTCCTTCTAGAGACTTCATAAAAAATATGAAATCCCTATTTGAGGCCAAAATGTAGTTTTAAGTATTTTATCAAACAATTTGTCTACATGGTTTTCATCAATTAGTTTGCCAACATGGTCATCCAATCCCATGTGATAAAAAGCATACCTAATATGATCATCTTATGTTATAGAAATAGGTCCGTATTTTGGTGGCTCGGGCTTATCTTCTCTATTAGGTGGAACATAATATTAGGTCCTCCATTCACTTCAACAACCACCACTCGAGCCAATTGATACAAGTTGACATAGGAGGAAAGCAATAATTGTTCCTTATTTAGGTTCAAGAGCTTAACAACAATATCAAGACCATTGTTAGCATCAGGCATGGGCAAGCTCAACCAAAATTCTTAATAACCTAAAGGGCTCTGCGTGCTTCATCTTTACATCATTAGCCCCACAGTGTGGACTGTCACCAATGGATTGTCATCTTAAGTAACTAGCACGTGGATTGCCACCAATGGTTTAGTGTTGACTAGGAACAAGCTCTATGGACCTACTCAACCGTTTGGACCAACTTGAGTGATAAAGTTGACCATATCAACCTTGAGTTGTGGGCAATTTGTTCAATACTCAAGTATAAATAAATCAGCTCATTATTCTTGAGGGTTGGCTTGACTGGCCTTAGAGCCAAACTTGGATCCTCTCATAATAGGGAGGTCATAAGTTCTGCTCTCTTGATTTCCTTGAGGTTAGCGACGAAAATAACATTGACGGTTTCCTTTGAAAAAATAATTGTGCAGAGAGGCACTCTATAGCTCAGTATGGGGAAGATGTTGTCACATAACGTTATGTAACATATATTTTAATAATAATAATAATAAATATTGGCTTGATTTGTTTTTACATATGTTTTAATGAAAGTTAAATATATATTATGCTAATCAAATCATCATGATTATTCCTGCAAATCGAGTCAAATACCTTGATTAAGGTATTTGATCCCTCTTGGCGCATGATAGATCTAGAGTTTAGATGAATCTAAACTGATAATAAATAAGCTCATGTAATGAGCTATATGAAATTATATGTAAAAATATTTAAAATATGATGTAAGAATGTAAATAAAACATAATATATATAATGTACTAAAATATTGCAATGCCATTTTTTAATATCATCAATTCTTAACTCAAATCCATTTATTTAATTTTGTAATATAATTTTTAATTGTGACGAAAACTATATATTTTTATATATAATTCTTTTTAAAATTCTTGAAAATTATAATAAAATATATATTAAAAATTATTTTAATATTAAAACTTCAATACTCTTATTATTAAATTAATTTAAAAAAAAAATAAATGCATTCCATTACTTTGATAAGTTAAGTTTAATTATGTTAACGTGAACTATAATTTAAAAAAAAAATAGAATATATTCCATCAAAATTTAAAACACTTCTTAGATAAATGATGATGAAAATCTAGCATTACTTCTTAAATAAATGATGATGAAAATTAGCATGTTCGAATCATTATGTTGTTTATTCTTTTAAACGTTAGACTGCTCATCTAGGAGGGCACACATTACCCCCACATTCTAACTGCGTACCTTCAACCATTTAAACTATGTTAAGCAAAAGATAATTACATAAAACAATCTCATAAAAACTCGTTAATGTACCCTTCATCAATTATACCTTCCGAGTCTTCTAACATAATTAATTTTAAAGTATGATGTTTGAATTTTGTAATTTATGCATAAAGTTGTAATATTATGTTATGATTGAATTTTACAATCTTGAGTGGTCATTATGCAAATATTTATCATAAAGATATCTCAAGTGACAATAATAATAATGATAACAATCACTATATTGTAAGGGTAAAAATTTTGAAAGTAAATTATAAAAGATAATAACTGAATATTGTTTAACCACCATCTAAATGTTGACATTCCACATAAAATTGCAATATTATTTTATTTAATAATATCATTTAAACGCATTATTTCTATCCTTTTTCCATATTGCATATCTATGTGTACAACAAACCAAAAGTATAATAAAAAAGTTATATCAAATTTAAAAAACTTTAATTAAAAAGTTATATCAAAGCATTTCCTCCATTTGCTTTTCCCATGGAAAGTTGTAACCATATTATGCACATGGGTAAGGCATTCATTTATCATCACAGGTAAACATCTAGAATAAAGATAGATTTTCAAGGCATGTCATAATTAAACTCAATATGGGATGAGGTGGGTTCAATGATGTTCACCTCTGGACAATGATTTTGACAACCTCCCCTTTGAATTTAAAATAGATATACTTGCATTGGTATCCAAGAAACTTCAGTGTATACAGAAGTAATTTGAAAAAATGGGTATGTAAGAGAAAGATCCCTTTCTGGTTGGAAGAAAAACCATGAAAGGGCCACTTAAGTAAATCATATCTGCATAGTATTCCTTTACATTGGAGAAATAGTTCCCTCAATATTGAGAATCATGGACTCCACCATTTTATACCTAATCTATGGATATACTAATCTACTGTTGATACAGATCTAATCTCTTCTATATAACTCTTATCTACCTGCAGCTCTTTGTTGTGAAACTCGGTGGTTCTTTCCCTGAATTGCACTGTATCTGAGGAATCCATTGCTGCTATTTTGTGGGGAAAGATAAAGAAACAGCACTGTATTTGAGGAATCCATAGCTGCTATTTTGTGGGGAGAGCTAAAGAAACAGAAGGTATTTTACTGATTGTTGCAGCACTAGATAGTTGTCTGTAATTGGCCATATGAGTTGCTGATTTTGGGTTTTTTGTTTGTTTGTTTGTTGTGCTTTTGGGTGCAGCAGATCATGGAGAACAGTTTTCGTTCAGTTGTATTGCTGTCTGTTATTGCAGCAGCCATGATGATCCATTGCTGTTTGGCAGATCACCAGCAATACAAGGTGGATGAATCACATGAGCAGTGGGATTTTTTGACAAACCCAAAGGCATGGAGCTATATTTTGGCTTCTGAGGCGCCATTATCTTCAGCAGAGGCCCCTAAATCTTCTCTGCGCCATCATGCAAAAGCTGCTTCAGCTCCAGTGGCTTCCCCATCGGTTTCTCCCACCCCAACAGTATCAGAAGCCGTGCCTTTAACATCTTCTCCGTCTGGGTCTCCATCCATTTCACCTGCATCTCCTCCTGCACAGAATGGATCACCCACCATTTATTCAGTGAAGAATTTTGCATTTGCTGGGTTTTGTATGATTGTTGCAATTTGGGTCTAGATTGGCTTGGATTTTATTTTACCTCTACATATCTATATATGCTTTTTGGGTTTAAGTTATGTAGGATGAGGAGATGACAGATCCATTGTTGTAGTTTGGTTCTGCAAAGTTTTATTTATATCCATTGTGGTTTGATGTATCAGAGATGTAGTCTTTTTGATTGAGAGAACATAATATTGATATATGCTGTGTAGCAATTGATCACAAGCTTGTTTTGTTTTGAGTTCATTGATATTTGATCTTTAAGGGACAATGCTATTTATTTGCATTTGGTCCTTGGCACACAGAGAGGACATAGATCAGTGCATTTTATCATTCTAAATATCTCTGATATACAGACATATCAGAGATTCAAAATCTTAGGTGAAATGGATCTATCATGTTTCATGCATAGTTGTTAATATAATCATTTTGATTATTATTCAAACATTATGGTACATTTTTGAAGAGGGATAAAAATTCCACTCTGTTTTTCATTTGGTACTTAAGTTCTATAAGCAGAATAAATATCGATGCAAGCTATAAGTTAAGGATTTTTCCAACTGCTGCTTAGATTACTTGGATGGAAGCATATTTACTGATAGGAAATCATCTGCAAATGACTGGGGATCCTGAGAAATGATAATTGTTTTTTTAACTGTAACAGTTGTGAAATGTATTGAAAGAAAAGGAAGGGGTTTGTTGCTATACTCGTACAGCCTGATATAAAATAGAAAATTAAATCTCTTTTCTTTAGCATTTGTTCTCCTTACTCTAGACCCCAAATCAGATGTAGATTGGGTTAGCAGGAGACTCGTTTCTTTCTTGACTTACAAAGGGAAATATATTGAAAAAACATATCTAAACCTCATCTGGAACTCTTATTCATGGTACTTGTTACATTTGAATGAGAGTTGCTTGTAATCAAATATATTGAAAAAATATCGAAACTTCATTTGGAATCAGATGTAGATTGGGTTGGGAGGAGACTCTTTTCTTTCCTGGCTTGCAAAGGGAAATATATTGAAAAAACATATCTAAACTTCATCTGGAACTCTTATTCATGGTTCTTATTAAATTTGAATGAGAGTTGCTTGAATCAAATATATTAAGAAAATATATCTAAATTTCATCTGGAACTCTTATTCATGGCACTGATTACATAGAGTTGCTTGTAATCAAATCTATTGGAAAAACATATCTAAGCTTCATATGGAACTCTTATTCATGGCTCTAATTACATTTGAATGAGAGTTGTTTGTAATCAAATATATTGAAAAAACATATTTGAACTTCATCTGGAACTCTTACTCATGGCACTTATTACATTTGAATGAAAGTTACTTGCAATCCAGCTCTTGAAGATGGCATTAGCCATCCAGATTCCACCATATTGCTTAAGGATGCCCTTTCACTAAATCACCTCCTACACATATCTACCCAGGTATACTAACTTGCTTTTGGAGTTTCTTTGTTCAAGAACATTCCAATGTTGTTTATGATACCCTGAAAGATCGGATGATCCAAAAAATAAATGGCAAGTGCAAGAAGTGCAATCGGGCATCAATGATTCAAATACAACCCTCTAATAAGGCCTATGAAATGAGGATCTTGAAGATCATATCACAGTGTTCCTTCAACTGAAACAAACATGGAAGCAATATAACTCTAGCCACAGAAAATATTTGTTGATCCTTGCACGGGAGGGAGCCAATAATCTCCAGGTCAACGTTTGATTACCTTGTAATTGACCATTGCTCCATAAACTTCCCAATCAAAGCCTTTTTCCCAAAGAGAAGTGCCTTTCGTCTAGGGGATGGGATTCTGATCATTATTTTTAGAATCTCGACGCGCACAAAACATTCATTATCGATTCAGATCGTTTCCCTTGCTTCGATATCTATATCATTAGGGTTTGAAACTATGCAACTTTCTTCAGTACTTGTTCCTCCAATTGTTGTGGCCATAGTGATAGCCATTGCTTCTTGAGCAGATGGAACCAATCTCTCCAGCGCTTGTTGCTTGCACTCTGAAAGATTCATGGCCGCAAGTACAAACCCTTGCTGCCCGCTAGAGCTTCTCTATCCATCTCTCAAATAATCTTGGTAACTATCATAACGATGATTGCAAAATCTTTAAAGATGATACTTCATGGCCCGCTAGAGCTTCACATGAATGGAATATCATTTTATTAGTGAGTTCTTAAGGGAGAAGCAAAGTTTCATAATTGGATAGGGTAGAGGTTAGGATTTAGTGGTGGGGACTCACGGACTACTTTGATGGAAGTTTAGGTTTGAATCCTTGAGGGGTTTTACAAATTTTTAAAGGTCTCATATAAATGCAGTGTGGTGGTTTATTTCTATTGATTATGTCCTAGTTGACATTCACTCACATTGGCTCAAGCCTGTGGATTGCGTTCATTGGTATGAAAAAAAGAATCATACAACTGCTATGGTGATCTACTCCTATTGATTATGTCTTAGCCAAGATTCAAGCTAATCCTGACCTGGTTTAGTACACTATGGTCGAGATGGGTTCACAAAGCCCCAAAAAAATAGAAAGAGAAAAGGAAGTAAGATTCATCGTTGAATAATAAATGGAAAATTTATAGAAAAATACAATCTTCACCACGTGATAGTGCACTTACATTTATTATGTCCTCGACATTTAGTTTCGCATCGGGGACATTAGTCGGCCTAGCAAGAGGGCACGACTACACGTTGGTAAGGTGCATGCAAAGGGTTTATTTTTCTTATTTTTTTGTTTTTAAAGGGTTGGTGTATCTACATTGTTATTGGTTGTGATGGCATTGGCCTGGGGTTGTGTGCCCCAAGCATTGGCAGCGAGGTGTCACATATGCTCTGTTAATGGAAGGTGGGTTGTTGGTGATTAGTGTTCAAATTTGAACACTTCCGGGCCCTTATAAAGGGTTCTATCCCTTCCTAGAAGTGTAAAGTTAAAATTTCCCTTCAAAGAAAAATTAAAATCTGAATTTTACCCTTCCAATTAAGAAGGACATAATTTATATCAACATTTCAAAAGAAGGGCAACATTTGTAATCACCCATCCATTTAAATTTCAATTTCTATGTTGAAATTCCTATGCTATAAAATTTGACTCATCATTCAAAATATTGGAAATATCACAAATTATAATCACTCACTCACTCATGTAACGCACTCACTTCTTAGCTATGCAAGATAATGAGTGATGTCTGACAACTACGAGGCACTACCCACTGAGATTTAACTCTGGCTCATGAGTCACTTTGGGTTGATAACCTAGGTGTGATAATGTGTCAGCTACTACGAATGTAACAACAAAGAACCGCTACTAGTCTACTACTAGGACCAAAATGAGCCCGAAACTTTGTGCCTACTACCTATGTGAACCTGACTACCAATGTCCACTTGTTTTTCATCAAAATGAAATTCAAATGGTCAGTTTGATGAGTCCTCCTCTACAAGTCTTCAGTTCTTGCATGAATGTCACGGACTCATGACAACTTTAAAAAACACCCAATGGCATGCAACTACAAATAATGGCATGCAGGTAGGACCATGAACCATGCAGAGGGCGATTTATGCATTGATATAGAGAGGTCACACTGGGCACACGATATGGAGAAAAAATGAGTTAGAAAAACATTTGGACCAAAGCACCACAATGGTTATTAATAAAATTTAAAAAAAAAACAATTTTTGGCCCGAGAATAGTCTTCAATTTGATGAGTGGCATGATCATGATGTGATCTCCCTCCAACCTTCCAAATATATGTGGTTTCTCACCACATTTGTCTTCAGTGCTCGACACCAAAATACGTATAAAAATTACCTGGATTTACATCCTCTTCTCTTTAAATCCTCATCTCATAATCATAACCAAGGATTATTATGCATGCACATCCTCACCTTATAATATCAATTGGGTCATGGCGCAGAGACAACCGTAAAACATCAAATGTGTCAAGACACAAAGAGTAAGAGACAACTATAAGTAAGTCTTATATTAAATTTACCATATAAGTCTTTAATTGACACTATCAACTGATATTTGACTCGTTGGATTGTTCCGATCTTCTTATCCCTCCTTACCGATGTGATTGTAAGGCACTCTTTGAAGGTGAAGTCCATAATTTTAAGTCTTCTTCCTCATTCTCATGCCTTTTGGTAAGACAATAAGGAGGGTAGTGGTCCACATCAACATTGAAAACTATTCGACATGGAGGTAGATGCATTAATTCTTTTCATTAAATAACTTAAATTTTAGAGCTTTGAGCTCTTAATTACTCACATCTAGAATTTTCTCAAATCGAGCCATTAACAAACTTCTTTTGGTGTTGTGGTTCAATTTAAAAGGAAGATTGTTGAGACTCAAACATGTAGTGAGTTGCAAGGCTCCAATTGACTTAGGCTTGATTCCATTTCCCCTCTGCCCCGTACCTGTATGTTGTCGCAACAAGTGTTGAACAACAAAACTTGATGCCCTGGCCCGTGTGATGCTCGCGTTGCTAACTTGCTTGGTATGGAGGATTTTTTTAATGTTTTCTATAGAGGATTTTTTCAATGTTTTCTAAGCTATGTATTATTTTTTCTTAGGTGCCCAATGTCCATCATTCTTACATCTCTTCGGCTTGAATGGCTTCCCTCTCTCTGGTTTGAATTGAGTTTTTGGTTGGTTTTATATGTATTTTTTGGTTGTAGGTTTATTATAACCTCGTTTTGCTTCTTGGCTTCCTTTTGTACATAGCTAATTGTAAATAATTTTCTCATGTTTCATGTTTTATTTTAAGACTATATATCTAGTTACAACATCCCGCACTATGCATAAGATCATGCGGATGCCCCAGTATGGTTATTGCATAGTCTAAGTTATTTTTCTGTATAATGAAGTGTGCTCCAACTCGGAAAAATACAACATAATAGTTGTTATTTTAATGAATTGTAAAATTAATGTTACATATATGTCAAATTAATGTGTTCAAATTAGATTTTAATTTAAAAGATACCATTTTTTCATGTAGATATTAAGGAGTGCTCAATTGTCTAAGATTGTAAAAAATTTGGATGGGAAATATTTGTTTTTTGCATTTTTTGGGGGAGTGGTTTAGTTAATTTATACTTGTCAATTGAAGTAAATTATTTATATTTCCCTTCATATTTGAAGGGCTCCAAGAATAAATGCCCTTCCAATTGAAATTAAGACCCACCCTTCAAATTTTATCACTGTCGGTGATGCCCTTGTTCCATGCTCTTGCAATGTAAATGAGGTTGGTGACGTTGTTAGTTCGACCTGTCATGGCCACGTTTTGCCATAACACCCACAAGCTTGTGGGAGTCTTGCACTCCCGCCCAAGAGGCTGGCTTGGGTGCCCGTTTAAGAAAAATGATGTTTGGTTGCATGAGACTTAGCGAAGAGGCAAGCAACGGACCAAACGAAGGGGTGCGCGAACCATGCTTGAGCGCACTCCCACAAACGACGCTACACTCACCCATCGGCGCATGGAAAGCCCGAGAGTGGGGTGCGGTTTCAAAACGACAAGTTGACAAGACGAAGGGGCGTCGGGCGCACCCTTGGACCAACAGACACGGGAGTAGTGGCATGACGGACCAAGTGCTCACATACACTCCAAGAAGCAAACTCCCAAGTGTCCAACACTTAGCCGCAAAAGTTAGCTTGGGCATTGAACTCGGGTTGGGATCCCACGAGTGAACTCATTTTGGGAGCCCTAGAAAACAAGCTCAGGTTGAAAGCCCTGGAAAAAAGAACTCGAGATGGGAGCCTTGCGAAGTCGGGTTGGAATCCCATGAACTCAGGTCGAGAGCCCCACGCGAAGTCGGGTTGAAAGCCCGCGAAGTCAGGATGGGAGCTCCGCGAACTCGGGATGGAAGCCCGCAAGCACATATCTGCGAACACGGGTTGGGAGCCCACACGAACACTAGTTGGAAGCAAGCAACAAAGGAGAGTTGGGAGCTCTGTAGTAGCTCGGGCCGGAAGTCGTGGAATGACGCCCAACAAACGGACCCTCGATGCGCGGATTGCAGAGGACTTGGACCAAGACTGTTTGAAGTGGTACGTCGGCAAGGAGTTGACGTGGGCACCAAGTAAGGGTGCGCCCAAGGTGGGGTCGCACCCTCCCACATGGCACCATATAAAAAGGCTAAGGCAAGTATCCAAGAAGGCAGCAAGTTGGAAATTCGGACAAGGAGAAGTTCAAAGCTAGAGAGGCTATCCGAGCTCTGCACTTCTCACAGTCTGTTCCAGCGAAGTCCAGTGGAAACAAGGTGTTGCAGCAGTGCTGAATTTGGCAGGTTCGCATGCATTCCGGTTGCACAGTGAGACAATTCCACAGCAGCAGCAAGGGGTTGCAGAAGTGGGAAGTTTCAAGAGTTAGACGCCTGTTGGAAGGGTCTGCTCTACCTTTGTAATTTGTATATCTATTGTAAGGCGTGATGCTGGTTTGACACACGCCGGAGCTCCTCTAGGGAAACTCCACCTATTGTAAACAATTGATTATACAAATCTTAAGGGTTGTTGGTTTGGAAACCCCAACTTATACTTGTGTGTGTTATTTAATTGATGTTCATGCATGTGTAAATCTGTCTAAGTGTTGGAAGTTAGGCTTACATGTTAAACAAGTTAAACAAGTAAATTGTTGCAAGTGTTAAGCTGAAACGAGTTTTGCAGGTTAGGCGTAGTCTGTTGGTACAACGCTTGAGTTGGTCACGCCCTCAAGCCGTTCCCAGGAAGTGCCGCACACCACATTTGGACACGGGTGACTAGCAAAAAAGTGTGGCTGTGACAGTTGGTATCAGAGCATAAGTGTTGTGACGGTTGAAGGGTTTGTGAAGAAATCTCTTCATTTCAGAGCTCGGTTAAGCTCGTTGAAGCTCATTTAGAGCAAGGGTTACGTGGAAGGCCACAAGCCTGCAGAACCACAGTGCCGTAGGGTCGTAGAACTGCAGTCGCAGGGCCACAATGCCGCAAGACCACAGATCCGCAGTCATAGGTTGGACGCAAAACAGTCATTTGGGTTGTTGCAGCAAATGCCGCAATTGCAGCAACAGTTTGGGAAGTCCATTGACAGAACCGCAGAAAATCGGGCAACTTGAGCCTTGGTCACCGAAGTCAAGGAGAGATCTTTGCAAGGTCTTAGGAGTGTGTTTTGCTGGGACACCTCCGTTGTGACCGCAGAACAGAACCGCAGTTCAGTTAGACACTCGCAGGTTGGCTTGGCAAGCCACCGCGTTGATGTGTTGCAAGAAGCTGAAAGTGTGTTGAAAGTTGGACGGTTGCAATGATTCATTGGAGAAGCTGTGAATCAATTAAGAAGATGAACAACATGGTGGGAGCATGATGTGAACATTTTTCAGATGCGTTGGAGGAAATACGGAAGTGTTTGCAAGAGATGGGATACTTCTTTGATAGGATGTACCATGAGAAGACCAAGCAAGAAGCACTTCGATTGTAGGAGCTTTCGAACCAGACGGCTGGGAGAAAGACTAAGGCAGAGTCGCAAGATGCTTGAGGGGAATCAATCCAGTTGCAACTGGATGTGCCAAAGGAGAAACGGATTGACTGCTACATATGCGAAGGTGACCACTATGTGAGGAACTGTCCGTTCAGGACATCGACGGTTGCACAAAGGGGGCCAATAGCGTGGATGGAAGCCATGACAGTGGAAGTATCATAGAGTTTAGACGAGATTTATGAAACGATCAAGGCAGTGGAATCCTGGCTTAGAGAAACGACGGGTGGTCGAGACGCAAGTCTGCAAGAAACGCAGCATGGCCTAGAATTCGTGGAAGCGACGGTAAGTAGTTTATGATTTTCTGCGTTGGTTGATACAGGAGCAACTCACAGTATGGTGAGCAGCAGGAGTGCGACGTCCTTACACAACGCACTAGAGTTTAGTCAATCCAAGTTTAAGGCAGTGAATTTAGAAGTGAAGGCAGTGAGCGACTCCTCTCAAAGTTGGAAGATGGTATGGAAACATAGATTTGAGAGTTGTTATGTTAGATGATCATTCGGTGATCCTTGGACAGGACTTTCTTCAGGTGGCCTGAGCCGTGCCAATTCTGCACGCTAATCGTTTGGTGTTTTTGGAAGAATATGGAGCATTGAGTATGCCTATGACGCAGAAAAGCAGGTTAGGATACAGACCACGGTTGTCTTTTGTACAATTACTTGAAGAACCAGGCATGTCCAAAGACTTGCCGCAACCCAGCATAAGGCAAAATATGGATTCGATTGAAAAGAACAAGCCAAGTGTAACCCAAGGGGTTATCCATTCTTCAGCAAAGAAGTTGGCATCGTTGGAAGAACAAGCAGACTTAGTCCGCAGGGAGATTGAGTCGTTGTGCATTTCAAGAGACACTTCGTGGCAACATGGAGGCAAGGTGGTGCTTACACCAACACAGTTCACAAGAGTCACCGCATGAAGCACGCAGGAGACGTCGTTGAGCAGCCAAGGCAACGATGTTTCTGTCAAGCCAAGTCTTGACATGGTACAACATGAACAGGTGTTGAACCATCCTAGCAAAATGCATATTTTGGAGGAGGCCAAGGAGTTTGACAGAAACACTAGTGAAGATTATTCTTCACGTGATGCAGTAGGCATTGTGGCTTTCTGCACGCACACCATATGCATTCCATAATTGCAGTTATCGTAGGAAAAGTTGGAACAAGTGGGTTGCAGTCCAAACGAGGTGGAGGCAGTCCTTGTTCACTTGGAAAGTGAGTGTTTGCCTAAGGTTGCAAACAAAGAAGAGACCAAGTATGCGGTGGCAGAAATAGGCATTCTTCAAACGCAGCACGTGTAAGAATCGTTGGCAGTTTTGGATGGTTCAACGCACCGGGAGGCTTGTGAGATCAAGGCAAGTGATCCGTTTAAGGGATTGAGAAAGGGTGCGAAGAGAAGAGCCAAGAGAAGGTTATGACGAACGGAGATGGAGGAAACGTTCTCTGCGGGTTCACACGACAGTGACAGAGTTGCAACAGATGTGAGCACACTTATGTTCGGATGTGCTGGGTCTGAACTAACTCATACTCGGTTGGAAGAGTTGGGTTGCGGTGACATAGAGATAGAAGTTGTACTAAGGCACTTGTGAAACACAGATCTTGATGGTGGTGTCCTATGGAACCTCCAACCACTTGCATGGCTTGAGGAAGCAGCAAACGGGCTCACTATATTGGGCAGCGACTGTGAGACCCTAGGAACCTTGGCAAGGTGGCCTTGAAGAAAAATTTTCCAAAGGAAAAAGGAGTTTGAAAAACTTGTAGAAAAATGTAGTTGGTTGAGGACGCTGAAAAAGGACTTGGGAAAGATGGTTTCGGAACGAAGAAGTTCGTCTTTTGAGGTAGACGCAAAGTTGGACTAGCTACCCAACTTGTCTACTCATAAGGGCCCAATGAATGGAAGCTGGAAGAAATGCATGGAGTATGGGTTGTGAAGTAAGTGGTTACAAGTATCAGCTGCATGAAGACAAGTTTCTTAGGAAGCTCGCATGGTTGCAATGACAGTTGCAGACTTTCCGAACGCATTGGGCGGTAAGGATGGCACGTAGCGGTTGCAGCATGTTTCTGAGTAGTGATGTTACTTGGATACGTTCCTGAGGGAGAAAACAAGCTTAAGTGGGGGAGGATGTCACAGACACGTTTTTCTGCAACACCCACAAGCTTGTGGGAGTCTTGCACTCCAGCCCAAGAGGCTGGCTTGGGTGCCTGTTTGGGAAAAACGATGTTTGGTTGCATGAGACTTAGAGAAGAGGCAAGCAACAGACTGAACAAAGGGGTGTGCAGACCATGCTTGAGCGCACTCCCACAAATGATGCCACACTCACCCATCAGCGCATGGAAAGCCTGAGAGTAGGGCGCGGTTGCAAAACGACAAGTCGGCAAGATGAAGGGGCGTCAAGTGCACCCTTGGACCAACAGAAGCGGGAGTAGTGGCAAAAACAGACCAAGTGTCCACATACACTCCAAGAAGCAAACTCCCAAGTGTCCAACACTTATCCGCAAAAGTTAGCTTGGGCATTGAGCTCGGGTTGAGAGCCCACGAGTGAACTCATGTTGGGATCCCTGGAAAACGAGCTCGGGTTGAAATCCCTGGAAAAATGAACTTGAGATGGGAGCCTTGTGAAGTCGGGTTGGAATCCCGCGAACTCGGGTCGAGAGCCCCACGCGAAGTCGGGTTGAAAGCCCCTAAATTCGGGATGGGAGCTTTGCAAACTCGGGATGGAATCCCGCAAGCACATCTCCATGAACACGGGTTGGGATCCCGCACGAACACAAGTTGGAAGCAAGCAGCGAAGATGAGTTGGGAGCTCGGTATTAGCTCGAGTCGGAAGCCGTGGGATGATGCCCAACGAACGGACCCTCGACGCGCAGATTGCAGAGGACTTGGACCAAGACTGTTTGAAGTGGTACATTGGCAAGGAGTTGACGTGGGCGCGAAGCAAGGGTGCACCCAATGTGGGGTCGCACCCTCCGACACGACACAATATAAAAAGGCTAAGGCAAGTAGCCAAGAAGGCAACAAGTTGGAAATTCGGACAAGGAGAAGTTCAGAGCTAGGGAGGCTATCTGAGTTCTACACTTCACATAGTCTGTTCCACCGAATTCCGGTGGCAACAAGGTGTTGCAGCAGTGTTGAATTTGGCAGGTTCACACACAGTCCAGTTGCACAGTGAGACAGTTCTGCAGCAGCAGCAAGGGGAAGTTTGAAGAGTTAGACGCATGTTGGAAGGGTCTGCTCTACCTTTGTAATTTGTATATGTGTTGTAAGGCGTGCTGCTGGTTTGGCACATGCTAGAGCTTTGCTAGGGAAACTCCACTTGTTGTAAACAATTGATTATACAAAGCTTAAGGGTTGTTGGTTTGACAACCCCAACTATACTTGTGTGTGTTTTTTACTTGATGTTCATGCATGTGTAAATCTGTCTAAGTGTTGGAAGTTAGGCTTACATGTTAAACAAGTTAAACAAGTAAATTGTTGCAAGTGCTAAGTTGAAACGCGTTCCACAGGTTAGGCGTAGTATGCTAGTGCAATGCTTGAGTTGGTCACGCCCTCAAGTCGTTCCAAGGCAGTGCCGCACACCACATTTGGACGCTAGTGACTAGCGAAAAAGTGTGGTTGTGACACGATTGGTCCTTGCGAGATGGTGGATGGATTCATGTTATCCTTCGTTTGCGTCTGCTTCGAAGAATGAAGGATGCATTCTTACACTTGACACTTCCCTTGTGAGAATGGAGAATGGCGTCTTTCTTGTGATCATTTATTTCTGGGTAATGGAGCTTTGTACTGAACCCGGTATGGGCGTCTGTGAATCCTAGGTTTTGAGAAATGTTCTATCTCATTGCAATTCCCTCGGTCGTGGAGATTACAATGGGTCGGCGAGTTGTATTCACCGACTGCATTTCATCGCATTGTTGTGGAGTCGTTCTTTGTTGCTGCTAGTTTTCTTTAGCGTGACTTTGTTTTGTGTTTGGTGCATGGGACGGTGCTTTCGTTCATTTTCTGCTTGTGGGTATTGTTGTTTTCACCTGCTTAGTATGTCCGCTCATTCAACAAAGAAATCCATCTCTACCTTCTTCAGGGTTCTTGTTCTGCCCCTTCACCAGGTAAGTTTCATTGCAAAAACGTTGATTTGTTTGGCCAGGTCTCATAGGGTCTGACCCGACAATGTAGGTATATTTTGATTTCGTCGACAATCAATGGTTCAGTTGTCGGTTTTTTCCTTGGTCTCTTATCTGAAAAACTATGTGTGTTATGTTCATCAATTTTACTTGTGGTGGTTGAATTTTGACAATAGAAAAATCCAATGGAAATGTCTTCCGTAATGTCTGGATAGGATCATCGTGTATGCTTTGCAGTGCTTTCAAGGGTTTTGTATTTTGGTGTTAAAACATATTTTGTTTGCGACACCTTCTATATTGCTTGTCGTTATTTCATAAAACAATGGTTTCAGTAGGATATGAAGTTTATTTGTTGGATGTGCCAAACATTATGTGATGTATCTTCCGTCGTTTTATTTTAGATAATTTTATATGACATTGCAAAAACCATTCCATTGATTGCAAAATATATGTTATGTTTGTCTTATTGCTCTTAAAAATCCTTTACACCTTACTAGCCTTAGCTTTCCCCTCAAGCCCTTAAGAAAATTCAGTTGATTTTTTAAGTAATTATTCTTTTGGGAATTAGTTAGCTCGATTTGATGGAGCCCTTAACCTCTCGATCATGAATATAATTGAAAGAGTCCCTAACATAACTTGAACAACTTGCAGATAAAATTGAACAACGGTAATCATGATGAGAATGAGTTACATGTAAAACTAAATAGGAATTGTAATGAGTTGTACATGAATTTTAATTTCGTAAATGGTGAGTGGTTTTGTTGCTTATTTTTTCCTTTTTTGGTTGTTGTGACCTTCGTTCATCTAATGCAATGTTTATTATGGGTTGTCATACTCACATATTCCCCATGTTGTTGCACAATATCAAAGTCTTTATAGCCGAAGGTTTTGAATCATTTCCTTCTTGCATATCTATAGATTATAAGATGTGTTGAATCCTTTTAGGCAAGGCATATTATCATGAGACAACTGCAACTTCGTTTTTCACTTTTTTGTCCTCCATGGATTTACTGGTGTAAGATTTGTTTGAAGTGTTGTAACCCAATATATGATCGTAAAAAAAAACCATATATATAATTTCATGCATAGTAAGAAAGGTTCATTTTTCTTATGTTTTAGTTACATATTTGAAGGATAGCATATCTGAGATGCCTTGTAGATTGCTTAATGCCTTGATTTAGCAACAATAGTGACAATGGTCTTTGAAGTTTCAGTTGCATGGCCGAAATATTTTTTTATGTGCTCTTCATAAATTTAATTTTATTTACCCTTCGGCAAAAACATGTCCCAGCAACATTATGTCCTCAATCACAGAACATATGTAAACATAGGAAAAATCCTATCACATCCAACTAGTGATAAATTTTTTTTTGCTTTCTCCAATGAATTTAAATTTCTATTTGCCAAACTGTATTGTGCACATCGTATCCTATTTTATGCACTCTTTAGGGATAGGTTTTTTGTATCCTTTCAATTAGAGGCAATGAGAATTCATGATAGTCCTAACTGCTTATGATGCCACATAATAGTTTTGCAAAATAATTACATGCAAGTGGAACTCAGTTGATAGAACACAACAAGGATTTTTTATAATTGTTTATTGTAGTCGAGGTTGGGCTCATTGTTGATGTATATGTAACTTCGGAATGTATTTCATCTGTGTATTTTATATATATTTATTGTACCCTTATAAGAGATGTGTTATTCCTCTATAGGGAAGTGTCGTTATGTGGATTGACAAGTGTCGCAAGTGTGTGTACTTGCCGATGGATTATTAGACCACCATGTGGGGTCGGCCCTGAATTATATATAATATAATGTGGATGTATCTAGATAGACAAGTCGGCCCCATAAGGTCACTGGGCAAAAAGGTGAGTATAAATAGAGATAGGAGATCTCTATTTTACTCGCTCGGAAATGCAACTCACTCTCACTTTCAGAAGTGGAGCACTAGTGAGGAAGAGGAGGATCATCTGCTAGGAGACTATCTCAGTGTTATTTGGTTGTATTTTGGTTGAGCCATTGCTCTCTCTATCTCTGAGGAAGTTGTGGGGTTTTTCACCTTAGGGTTTTCCCCACGGAAACTCTGTGCCTCTTGTCTCTTATGCTTTTGATTCTTGTGATGCTTGTCATATTGTGATGCATTGATATACTGTAGATGTTATTCTCTCAGCAAAGATCCTGGAGTATTGTGAATTAATGCTCAAAATTTAACACTCATATGCATTCATTTTGGTGGTTTTCATGTAGAAAAAAATCACTTTCTCGCGATGAAGTGAGATGTAAGATTTTGGACAAAAAATAGAGTTCCATTAATAGCAAAGGTCAAGGTTTATCTCTTTATCAAGGTTTATTAGTCATTCATTCAATAGCAACTATCAAGTCATTGCTTTAGTGTTTCCTTCTTATCTCATATTGTGAAACAAGTCCATCTTATCCCATATTGTGAAACAACTCTATAAGTAGTTCAAACATTGGAAATCCTTCATTTTTATGAAGTATTAATTGAATAAAAAAATTCAACATGTTCATAAACAAGCTCATAAGAATACGGGCCCTCGCACGAAGTTGAGGGACCCTTTTGGTGCAATTGTGCATTCACAAAACGCGCTAGAATTGCGAAAATCCAAAACGCACGAGCGTTGCTTAAAACTAGGCATGGGCGGACTCCAACCCTGCCATGTCAATTGACATGTAGGCTAGGATTCCAAAACACGCGCGCATTTTGGTTAATCTAAACAAAAAAAAATAGTTCGCGGACCGCGTGGACTGTTTTACCCACTGTGTCTTCAAAACCCGGACGCTCGAGCATTTTGTTTTGCCAAAAACGCATTGGAGAAGCTCAACGTGGGAGATTTGCAAGCTCAACGAGGGGAATTTCATCTTGCACGGAGGATTGGAAAGGTAAGCATCCAAATCCTTGCCTCATTTCATCATTAAAAATATAAATTTTGATGTTTCCCTAAACTAGAAATCTTTGTAAATGAAATACCAAAACTAAAAATTATAAAATTTGTTAATTAACATATCTTAAATCCCTCCCTACTATCAATCCCTTAATGAATTTTGCATCCACCCTGTTAGACACAATGAATCACTTCAATATCATATTCATCCATGAACTATGTACCAATCACATGCCATTCATCAAGTAAACACATCAACACATTACACAAGAGACACAAGATATAATCTTTGTAATTTTTTAATTTTGTAATTTTGTCTCCATAATTTCCTCATCAAATAGGAAGCCGACTTGTCAATATTAAAATCAAATTTTAATTTGATTTCCATAAACACCTCATAAATTATATATATATATATATATATATATATATGTATATATTTATTTAGACTTTCTTTTTCCCACCAAAACGTGGTCTTCATACCCACATCATCACCATTTTCTTTTGCTTCCAACATGCCCACACTAGCTTGTAACTCATGCCCACAAGGGCCATATTTATGCCTTTGAACATGCCTGCAGCTAGACCTTCTTCAATTTCCCGCATGGGGGTCTTTGGCATGCCTCCAGGATGCCCACGACCTCCATAAACATGCCCGCATATGCATCTTCAAGATGCCCACATGTCACCTTGTCCACATGCTCGCATGTCCATCAACTTCATTCCTGGATGCCATAAGGGATGCCCCCAATCTCCTTTCCAAGTGTCAAATTAAATCTTCTATGTTCACTTCATGCTTCTTTGTTCATGTCACTTGTTATCTCCAAGTCATCCTTGTCCAGGGTATTAGGACCAACTCCAAATGACCACAATATGGGTCATTTGGCTCATTAGGTGTGCCAATTCCCATCACCTTGTCTTTTGTCTTGTCTTTCCCATCCTTAACCAATAAAAATACATATCTTTGCCACATCATCATGGTCTTTATTCCTGCATGGTCTCCACCCTTATTCCCACAAGGACCCATAATGTATGCCTACAATGGTCATATGAAATGATATTTATGTTTGTAATGTATGCCTGAGATGATATTTATGTTTGCAATGTATTCGTTCTTACACAAAGTTTGTACATTTTTCATTTTTGAGAGATGTCATTATAGCACATGTATACGTTTTTAATTATTTTTTTTAATTATTTTATTTATTTATTTTTTTATTGCAGTGACGACCATGGATGCACACTCGGACATCCAAAGAGAAATTTAGAGGCTCAGAGAAATTCAAGCCTCAATTTATATTGTTGATGATAGACATCTTATGCTTGCATCCACTTTGGATGCAATGATAGAGACCTTTAGTAGGTATGATGGTGCACTGGAAGATATTGTCACATTCAGAGAAAGAAAGAGGCAACAATATCAGGATGGACTTAGCTACAAAGAAGTTAAGAAGTTGAAAATCTCAAAACAAAATATATTTTCCCTCTTTAGACATCCACGGATGGGTGAAATCCCGAATGCAAACAAAAGGCACATTTCTATCGAGTGGTGTACATATCAACCAGTCATAGATAACTGGATCGACCGATGGTACATGGTGTTTGATGCACCACCACACAACAACAAGGAAATGCCCCTATATTTTTTGAAAAAGATGTACGCATAATTTGTGATGGGGAAGCATGTTAACTATTTTGATATCTTGGAGTACCAAGGTGTTGGAATGGGGATGCCTCAACAACGTCCCAATGCGAGGCATATAGATCCCAATATCCCAATAGCTCCACCTCGTAGGCAGCTACCCAGGCCAGATGTGTCTCCTGCACATCAATTGGACCCAGAGACACGGGAGTCCTTCCTACTACTGGCACAGGAGGTTGTTCACCATAGCACATATCTTCAAGGTATGTACCGAGTGGGGCCATCAGAGCCACCATCTATGGGTGGAGTATATCCGCCACCTGTCGGTGGGGTAGAGCCACCACCTTCCAGTGGTGGAGGAGCATCTAGTAGTGGCCCTAGACCTTACTTCATGAGCACAGCCGAGAGTCGCACCCATGCACAGTATGCGACCATCCTTGCTTTGGTCCTGCCCAAACAGATGATACCTTTACTGGATACTTTACAGAGGTAAGTAAGTGGTTAATTATTTAGTGTCATTTGTAAATTATTTTTCCTTACTATACACATATATATAGATTGCTAATATTTTTTATGATTTGAAAACTTGTAGTTGCTACAAGAAGGGAACAGGGTTGAATACCTTTCCACCGATGATGCAGAGCATAGTCCACAGGCTCATGCACCAACACCAGAAGGGCTTGAGGGGCAAGAGGGGCAAGAGGCTCATACAGCAGCACCGCCCGATGACGATGATGTCATACTTTCAGCGACAACATCTCACGTCGAGGTAATTATTTCAACATGACATTATTTTAATACATGAGTAAATCCAATTAACAATTTAGTGCCATTTGTAAATTATTTTTCCTTACTATGTACACATATATAGATTGCTAATATTTTTAATGATTTTAAAACTTGTAGTTGCTACCAAAAGGGCATGAGGGGCAAGAGGCTCATGCAGCAGAACCTTCTGAGTTACAAGATGTTGTCATACCTTCAGCGACAACATCTCACGCTGAGGTAACTATTTCAACATGACATTATTTTAATACATGTTAGTTTGTTATCACATGTTACTTAATTTATGCTACACGATCTCATATTTACAATTTTATAAATTGTAGGTTGTAGATCCCCATCAGAGGGAAATGATTCCATATAGTGATGTCCCCCCTAGAGGGGAGATAAGCGCTACACTTCCCATAGAGGAACTACAAGTGGCAGAACGTTTCTTAGAGTTGATTGATGTATACAGTACATCGGTATGTATTTCACCATTGTCATTTTGTTAATACATGGTATTTCATTGACCAATGCATTTCTAACTACGTCAGTATTGGTGATTGTAGCCACTAGCCTCTATACTTCATAGACTGTCAACAGTTGGATCTCCTCATAGTCCAAATGTGCAAAAGGCACAAGTGTATAAGAGAGGCTCCACTCCTAGAAAGGGTGTGGATGTCCTCTATAGCAGACACATGAGAGATCCATCTACCCCTCACCTAACAAGGGTCATTGATGTTGCAGTTAGTGCCGCATATGCAATAGGCACAAGTCATACAGAGGTAACTATTTCAACAATCACAATGCATAGTATTTAACCATGTTACTATATTTTTTATTCATGCATGTCTAAGTATTTCCCCATTTGGTGATTGCAGCCATTAGCAGCAGAAGTGCCCGTCCCCTCTACTCAATCCATGGTTCTGACCGGGTCTCCTCTTGTGGTGAGATGTTCATTAATGACCAAGCTTTTTTATTCAATTTACCCAAACATGTTGATCAATGTTGAATTGTTGAATTAATTGAGATATGATCTTTTATTTGCAGAGCACAACTATAGAGAGGCCTTCCATGAGCACACCGCTCACATCTATACCCCATGAGGATTTGGTGAGTGTTTGTCATAAGTAATTTGGCCATAAGTTAATTTTTTAAGTTTGTTAATGGTAGGGTATTAGTGCAGTTATTTGATAAAAATAATGATTTTTTGCAGACTCCTGAGATGCAGAGCGATCCCAGGGAGATGGTCGATATAGGAAAGTCGGGAAAAAACAAGCGAAAGATTGATTTTTGATGTTGCATAGTCTTGTTTATATGTATTTTGACATGTACATGTACACATTGTTGTACTTAGGGATACATGTACATTGACAGTCGATTTGAGGGCCGTCTACTTTGCCATATTTTGTATTACAAACATTCGACTATCAATGCATGATACCATATATTCCATATTTTCTCTTTTGTTTCCACTTGTGCGAGTGATGATTTATCTCTTCCACAAATTGATAAATTATGCTATTGAAATTTATATAATTAAATTTTAAGCAATATTGATTCTCTTACATTTATTGCATTGATCAAGTAACATCTCGCCATTGTGTTATGAAAACATTATCTTAATGGAAAAAACTAATAATATCTTTCAACAGTTCAATGAACTTAGCAGATGCATGCTAATTTGATATCTAAACCAAAATTGTGTTTTTTGTGAACTCCAAGGGTTCATCTTTGGATTATTCATCTTGATACAATCAACACCTACAACCATCAGCCTATGTGTGTGTGCATCCTCATGTTATTGGATTACTCATCTTGTGCATCCTCATGTGTGCATCCATTTTCCACTCGTCATACTGCAAAAGTAATCATACAAAATCCATGGAAAATGAAATACCTAACTAGTTTAATGATATTCCTTGATAATGTTGTTTTGATGAAGGAAAATAAGATTTTCATGGTCCTATGTTTGTAAAAGGGGTGGATTATCCTCATATAAAATGTATTTAAAATTGAATTTTCTTGATTGATACAAACGATGATGTAATGGTTGTTCATTGTGATTTGGAGCCGACCTTGCTTTAATTTATTCTTTATTTATTTATTTTTAATTTCATATGCATGCCCACATTGTCACAAATTTGGGCGTCCACACCAAATTTCAAGGGTTTAAAGAAGGGATCCATGTCATCAAAATAAGTCATGTGCACCAATCTACAATATTCCATGTCATCATTCAAGTTCTTTAAAGGTATAATGGATTTACCATAATGAATTAGGGCTTATCATGTTCATGGGCTTCTTCAAATCTTATGGGCTTCAACAACATCATGACCATAATATGTAGCATGTAAAGGTTGCAAGACCACAAACACCACCAAATGTCCAAGGGCCCAACTTCACCAAGACAAAGACTTCATTAAAGTCATGAGCATGTTTGAAGGATTCTTCAAAATTTGTGCTGGCTTCATGACCCCATTAAGCCACAAATGACCATAGAATGGGTCATTTGGCCCATTAGGTGTTCCAATGGCTCCAATGCCCACAAATATGCCTTGTCATCAATGTTGGCTTATCATGCTTGCATGTCTTTAAGTCCTCCATGCTTGCTACTTGCTAGTATATCACCGATGCTTTGTCGTCAAGCTTTTTTCATCAATGCATCGTCCATATTATCAAGCCATGTCACCATCATACTAAACAATGTCTTCAAACTTGTCCATTTTCTTTGCCAACATCATGCCATTGTACCATGTCCATTTGCCATGTCAACAACCTCTTGACCTTGGTCATGTCATCATACCCATGTCCAAATATAGTGGAACACTAAGGAGTTGTTAAATGATGTGGCACACTAAGGACATAGAAATATACCAAGGGTGCAGTGTGGTAGGTTTGATTTCCACTCTTTGAATGTCTAGTTCTAGAATCAAAATAAAAAAAATTCAAAGTTGATCCCCGTGTGAAAAAATTGCACACTCCCTTATTAAGCAAAACCCTAGTTTCGGAAATGGACCTACAAGATGACACCTGGGCCATGGGACCGGAGGAGAGGGGCACCCCTAGCACTATCCCGATGTCATGATTCCAACAGAGTCGACGGTTTGTCAATCCAATCCACAATCGTCATTCTATGGCTCGTTCTATCTCGCATCCAAAATCCCTTCAAGGACACCTGCTGGATACCTACCAGGGGCATAGAATGACGGTTGTGCAACAAAACCAAGTTCTGGAGAGTCCTACAAGTGTGTCTAGGAAGGATCTAGTTGGGAACGCTAGCCATAAGTTCCCGGTGGATGATTTTGCGAAGTTGACCCCCGTGTGCAAAAATTGCACACTCCCTTACTGAGCAAAACCTTAGTTTCCAAAATGGACCTACAAGATGACACTTGAGCAATGGGATCGAAGGATAGGGGCACCCCTAGCACTATCCCGATGTCCTGAATCCAACGGAGTCGACGGTTTGTCGATCCGAGCCACGGTCGTCATTCTATGGCTCGTTCCATCTCGCATCCAAAAGGCCTTCAAGGACACCTGTTGGATACCTACCGGGGGCATAGAATGACGGACGTGCAACAAAAATGAGTTATGGGGAGTCCTGCAAGTGTTTCTAGGAAGGCTCCAGCCAGGACCGCTAGCCATAAGTGCCCAGTGGATGATTTTGCGAAGTTGACCCCCGTGTGCAAATATTGCACACTCCCTTACTGAGCAAAACCCTAGTTTCCATAATGTACCTACAAGGTGACACCTAAGCCATGGGACCGGAGGATAGGGGCACCCCTAGCACTATCCCTACGTCTTGAATCCAACGGAGTTGACGGTTTGTCGATCTGAGCCACGATCGTCATTCTATGGCTCGTTTTGTCTCGCATCCAAAAGGCCTTCAGGGACACCTGTTGGATACCTACCCGGGGCATAGAATAACGGCCGTGCAACAAAACCGGGTTTCGGGGAGTCCTGTAAGTGTGTCTAGGAAGGCTCCAGCTGGGAGAGCTAGCCATAAGTTCCCGGTGGATGATTTTACGAAGTTGACCCCCGTGTGCAAAAATTGCACACTCCCTTACTGAGCAAAACCCTAGTTTCCAAAATGTACCTATAAGGTGACACATGAGCCATGGGACCGGAGGATAGGGGAACCCCTAGCACTATCTTGATGTCTTGAATCTAATGGAGTCAATGGTTTGTCGATCTGATCCACGGTCGTCATTCTATGGCCCGTTCCATCTCGCATCCAAAATTCCTTCAGGGACACCTGCTGGATACCTACCGGAGGCATAGAATGACAATCATGCAACAAAACCGGGTTCCGGGGAGTCATGCGAGTGTGTCTAGGAAGGATCCAACCGGGAGCGCTAGCCATAAGTTCCCGGTGGATGATTTTGCGAAGTTGACCCCTGTGTGCAAAAATTGCACACTCCCTTACTGAGCAAAACCCTAGTTTCCAAAATGTACCTACAAGGTGACACCTGAGCCATGGGACCGGAGGATAGGGGCACCCCTAGCATTATCCCGATGTCCTGAATCCAACGGAGTTGATGGTTTTTCGATCCGAGCCACGGTCGTCATTCCATCCAAAAGGCCTTCAGGGACACCTGTTGGATACCTACCGGGGGCATAGAATGACAGTCGTGCAACAAAACCGAGTTCCGGGGAGTCCTGCAAGTGTGTCTAGGAAGGATCTAGCCAGGAACGCTAGCCATAAGTTCCCGGTGGATGATTTTTCCAAGTTGACCCCCGTGTGCAAAAATTGCACACTCCCTTACTGATCAAAACCCTAGTTTCCAAAATGTACCTACAAGGTGACACTGGGGCCATGGGAAACTTTTAAAGGGAGAAAACAAAAACAATATGTAATGAATGAGTATCTTGCAGTGTGATAAGTATGCATTTTAGGTTTTAGCGAATTCAAATATGACTCAAAGTTTCTTGCTTTGTGGGTCATTTACTGAGGTTTTTCGTTTTACGTTGCATTTCTATTAGCTACGTACTTCAACAAAGTGGTTCCAAATAGATGCATCGTTGTGGAAGCTGTGCTTTCCATCTTTGTCTCAAGTATGAGAAGGCATGGCCATATCAGGCTCTTTAGGAATTGAAAAATAGTATGATACAATCCCTAGGTATTGAATTCAATTAAAATTTTATCCCCATTGTGCTTTCTTAATGTGAAAAGCTTCCCCCCCATTAAGAGTATTCTCAAGCAAAAAATCCTTTCCATGCCTATCCTAGTTTTATTGTGCGGTGTGTAGTTCATGAAACCCTAGTTGGTTTGTAATTTGTAAGTGTAGCTTACGCATCTGGTTGAAACCCTAGTTTACGAAATGAATTCACAAAGAATTCATTGGGCCATGAGAAGACGAGGGAGAGGGCCCCCTAGAGGTGATCGCACGCCAGGAGACCAACGGAGTCGACGGTTCGTCGATCTGACCTCCGGTTGTTGAGTTATGTCGAGTTGCAAGTCGCATGAAAATGTAGTTCAGGGACACTTGGTGACTTTCGGTCAGGGAGCGAAAAAGAAAACGGAGCAGCAAGATTGCATGTTGTTGGCTCCTGCAAGTGTGTATGGGAAATGCCGACGTGGGAACACTACCAACACTGGGTTGGTGGAGGGTTTTGCAGAGTTGACCCACCAATGCGAGATTGCATTGAAGGAAACTAAGCAAAACCCTAGTTTACGAAATGAATGCACAATGAAGTCACTGGGCCATGAGAACATGAGGGAGAGGGCCCCATAGAGGTAATCGCATGCCAGGATACCAATGGAGTCGACGGTTCGTCGACCGACCTCCGGTTTCCGAGTTATGTCGAGTTGCAAGTCACATGAAAATGTCGTTCAGGGACACTTGGTGACTTTCGATCCGGGAGCGAAAAGGCAAACGGAGCAGCAAGATTGCGTGTCGTTGGCTCTTGCAAGTGTGTATGGCCAATGCCGACATGGGAACACTACCAACACTGGCTCAATGGAGGGTTTTGCAGAGTTGACCCACCAATGCGAGATTGCATTGAAGGAAACTAGGAAAAACCCTAGTTTACGAAATGAATGCACAATGAAGTCACTGGGACATAAGAACACGAGGGAGAGGGCCCCCTAGAGGTAATCCCACACCAGGAGACCAACGAAGTTGACGGTTCATCGATTCGACCTCCGGTTGTTGAGTTATGTCGAGTTGCAAGTCGCATGAAAATGTCATTTAGGGACACTTTGTGACTTTCGGTCCAGGAGCGAAAAAGAAAACGGAGTAGCAAGATTGCATGTCATTGGCTCCTGCAAGTGTGTATGGGCAATGCCGACGTGGGAACACTACCAACACTGGCTCGGTGGAGGGTTTTGCAGAGTTGACCCACCAATGCGAGATTGCATTGAAGGAAACTGAGCAAAACCCTAGTTTACGAAATGAATGTACAATGAAGTCATTGGGCCATGAGAATACGAGGGAGAGGGCCCCCTAGAGGTAATCGCACGCCAGGAGACCAACGGAGTTGACGGTTTGTCGATCTGACCTCCGGTTGCCGAGTTATTTCAAGTTGCAAGTCGCATGAAAATGTCGTTCAGGGACACTTGGTAAATTTCGGTCCGGGAGCGAAAAAGCAAACAGAGCAACAAGATTGCGTGTCATTGGCTCCTGCAAGTGTGTATGGGAAATGCTGACATGGGAACACTACCAACACTGGCTAGGTGGAGGGTTTTGTAGAGTTGACCCACCAATGCGAGATTGCATTGAAGGAAATTGAGCAAAACCCTAGTTTGTGAAATGAATGCACAATGAAGTCACTGGGCCATGAGAACACGAGGGAGAGGGGCCCCTAGAGTTGGGTGGATTATTTCGGTCTTTTTAGGATCCGGACCAGCCAGTTGGTCAAGCCTGCTTGCACATCATCGATATCTTGGTCCAAAATTTATGTATTTTAAACAGAGGAGCATGAGCACCTTTGAGCTAGGAAGAGGTAAAATGAGCTAGGTTGAGGGCAATAAATGCTATATTTTTCACACAATATAATGGAAAATGGTCGCGGGATTGGGCGGGGTAACTCCCTATAATGCCATAAAGGAAAGAGTTCATCATTTAAAGCATCAACGTACCGGATGTTCAATCATCGTCCAAGTGGCTTGTGTATGCACCTAGAGTTTAATTTTAATCATTCATGTCATGTCTTAGGGGTGCCCCTCTCCTCCGGTATAACGGTTATATTTGTGTGGATCATGGATGGGAATATTATGGTGAAAAATGGGATGGTGATGGTGACAACATGGGTAGGAAGAGCATGGTGGTGATGTTCATGGTGTCATGGTGATGGCGACAATGACCATGGAGATAGTGATAATGAGCATGAAGATCGTGATGGTTCTAGTGAGCATGAAAATGGGCATGAGGATGCAGATATTATGGTTTACTTAGATGGGAGAAAAAAAAAAAAAAAAACAAATCCATGACGAAACATTTGCAATTTATCAAGTTGTACCAAGTCCATGCAATTTATCAATCTATGAAGCTATCAATGTATGACTGCAATAGTCAAAATATTAATGTCAATACTCAATGAGACCATGAAACAAAAACATAGCATACATGTACACCACATACCTATAAAAAAGTACTTGATAAAACATGCAAACCACATACTAGATTTCCTACCTATGGTCATTCGACTAGACCATCAGGATCACCTCGAATACTAATGGTTTCATTTAACCTCTCCTGCATGGAATAAGGCAATAAGTATCATTCCTTTGATGAGTTCTTCCTTGGCATTGTTTGCAGCTGGAGGTTTGTGCCAATAACTAAGTTTGTATAATGGTATACAATTTCACCTGGTCTATAATCTTCATATGTATACCCTTTTCTATTTGCTGAGTGGGAAACCTGGTTCAAATATTCTCCATTTATAACCATCGACCCAGTCGGAAAATCAACTCCCTCAGAGTCCTGCAATGGGACATTTAGGGTTTGCTTCCCCTCTAAGCAACGTGCCAGCAAATAGTCAGTGCGCCATGCATTGCATCTTGGAGCAACCACTGCGTATATGTTCCCTGGAGAAAATATAGTTCCAACGTTTTAGTCAACTAATCAGACACAACTAGTTGTCAAAAATATCAAAAATATACACAGCTAATTAGACACAACTAGTTGTCAAAAGTATAAAAATATTAATCGAACCTGGTTGTACGAGATCTGATATGTGGTCATAGTCTGGTGAAATACTTGATTGGTCCTCCTCCAACTGGGATAATTCTGTAGCTATCCATCGACCAATGGGGAGTGATACACGGTCCCAGCTATCAACCCAATCCACAGATTCACATTCGTCCCATTCACCACTACTGCATGGAGAACAAAAACATGACAGTTTCCTTGTCCACATTTCAAGTATAGCATTGTCCGACGTTCTAACTGAATGAAATGTGCGAGTTTCTTGGATGGTCTTGCACTCATATAACTGTGAATGATCTACATCCACCACCTCCCAAAAATATCTAACCACGTGTGATTTCCTGGTTGAGTGGTCTTCCTGCCTTCTTTCTCCCTCCCCCATGACTGAAGCACACCATTCAACGATGGTTTTTGCATTTCGGATGATAGGTCCATTTGTGAACTTCATTTCTTGCCTGCGTAATGCAGTCTTTATGCACACACTGTTAGGAACCCATGTCAACCCTTCTATCTACTTTGTTAGTATATTGTTGTTGGACGCATATGCTTTGTAAGTCGTCCCGTAGTATTTGCTGATCCATAGTTTGTATTATTGTTGTTGGACACATATGCTTTGTAAGTTGTCCTGTAGTAATTGTTGATCCATATTTTGTATTGACACATGGTATTGACCCATGGTATTGGCGCCTAGACTTAGTATATAAGTTTGTGTTGAGACCAATGAAGGCACCATGAAGTTATTTGTATTGAGCTTGCTCAAAGGAGGTTTCCCCCTCGAAGTGGCCTGCGATCAATATAAAAGTGATTCTGAGTTCTGTTATCTCGTGTGTTTTAATTAATTAATTATTGCAGGTTCTTCTCACGCACCTGCTCCATCATGTTCACCTTTTCCATGTCCAGTCTCAAAATAGTTCCAAATATGTGGCACCTTGTGCCTTTTGTGGAGCATACACAACCATTGGAAGACACGGGAATTTTTGAATTGCCTTGCACAACCGTCAGACCAAATCCAATGTTGTTCCATCTGTATATTGTTATCCTTCAAGTGATTGTAGAACATTTGAAAGTTGTGTTGTACAAAAGCCAAGTCGTGACAACTATCATCACTTATGTAGAAGTGATACTCCTTCAATATAACCCTGTTGTCTTCAGTACTATATGCCCCATGTCTATAGGTGATATGGACCATTAGGTTGACCTAGTCCGAGTGATAGTATTGACTCTGAATCTCATTTTGCGGTTGAAGAGTGTAGTTTTCCGCAAAATCGACCACTGACAGGATAGTCCCAATAGGAAATGTATCCCTGCACATTCTAAACTGTTCATCTTTCCAACGAGCCACATGCACATGCTTTACATATTGTTGTGTCTTTTCAAAGAATTCCTCCATGAAGTCGCAAACCCGTACCTGGTATATCAACAATAAAGACATTATATCAATAGATTGTTACATATGAAATTGCAATCTGAAGAAAAAATAGTATCCAATAGCTTATTACCAACCTGAGAAGTGACCAATTGTATTTTTTTTCTTTCGTTCCCTCCATCAATATCATACGTGACATTTGAATGACTGCAAGTTCACCTCCTGCCTCCCATGTTCATGCTCATCGGTCACATGTATGCATTTTTCCAATAATGCAAATCCACCACACCCTGGGCATGTCCCATCGATGCAAGTTTTTTGATAAAATATGCAATTGTTTGGCCTGCTACACAAAATGCTATGAATAAAGTCTCTAGATGGAATCGGTGGTAATGCAGTTGAGCATTCCTGCACAAGAGTGTTATGCAATACACGAAAAATATATGTATATGTGTCATAATAGTAACCATACTCAATGTGGTATCGAAAACAACATGTGTTACGAATTGTGTTTATTTTAACATACCATGGTTTGCATTTTTCAAAGGATCTTTGGCCCAAGTCAAGTTCGTTATGTTCATTCCTAATTCTCTCATATAATTATATTTGTGTCATATCAAGAAAATGTTTAATTTGTGGCTCACGATCCTTTGAACCCCTTCTCAATTTTAATACATCTTTTTGGTTGGAAGAGGGTCTAGTGTTGTCATGCCAAAATGCTTGCACTAATCCCTTTACCGCATCAATGAGCTTCATATCAGAGCGTGGCAACCTGCCAATGAAGGCCCAAACATTTGTTTCACTAGTTTCAAGTTGTTCTCTTCTAACACAATACCTATGAAGTGTCTTCACATTCAAATTAATAATTTTGGATGTAGGTTTAAGAAAACGAAGTGCACTAGTGTTTTTGCTCACGACTGATTGAGACAACACACAACGAGCCGCATTGCGATTCTTTGAGCGAGATTTCTTTCCAATTGTACTAAATGCATCTACTAAACTTTTAACAATATGAGAACTTGGTTCTAACTTTTTGGTCATCTTTATCTTTAACGTTCTTCTAACAACAACCATAGACCTAGATTTTAACAATGATAAAATAATTTGCACTTGTCACCATCACATTTAGAATCAAAAAAAATTTCAAGTATTTGTCGAGTTTGATAAGCAATACCACGTTTAGACAACGTACCTTCAAGTGAACTAATGAGAGTTTCATCAACCTGTATACATTTCGGAGTTCTTCGGCGTGCAGTTGCTAATGGAGGTAAGGGTGTTGGAACTAGAGCATGTACAACATCACCAGGACGCTCCGGCGTTTCAATAGGAGCCTCTTGTCTTTCATTCTCTTGGACGGTCTCCATAACATTTGCTTCTTCTGTTGTAAATCCTCCACTCAATGCCTCTCTAACTTCATTGCTTGTATAACCACTACCCAACAAGTCATTCACTACCATATTCTGAGGTTGACTTGATGTTGGAATTGAAATGTTGGGTGCTTGTTCATCAAATGTTGTTGAAATTGAGGGGCCCTCTAGTGAATTTCTTCATGTTTCTTGAGGTGGATGGGTAGGAACGACCATGGAATCATCTACGGTTGGAATTGGACGAGTTTCCATGGAATGTCTTCGATTCCACATGTCCAATATTTTCTTTTCTCTAACTTCTTCCATGGTTTCTTGAGGCTTCTCTTTCCTTGTTGATTTCCTTTTTCGATTGCGTGAATTCCCCATGACCACAATGAGCAATACTAAGAAAATAGATTCTAGAGGTGTGCTCAACTATTCAAATATCCAAATTCTTTCTCAATTGTGAATATAGGTTCTTCAAGCTTGCTCAATTGTCAATATAGATACTACCTCAATTGTGAATATAGATTCATCAATCTAGCTCAAATGTGAAAGTAAAGTTTCTACCTCATTTGTGAATATAGAAAATTCTTCATTAGTGAATATAGATTCTTCAAGCTTGCTCAATAGTGAATGTAGATTATTCTTCAATTGTGTTCATATAGATTCATCAAGCTTGCTTGACATTGTCAATGTAGAATCCCCTTGAAGCTTGAAATTGTGAATGTAGTTCTCCTCTTGGAGCTTGAAATTGTGAATGTAGAATCCTCTTGAAGCTTGCTAACTATGAATGTGGAATCCTCAATTCCAAATGCTACCTGTAGAATCCTCTTCAAGCTTGTTGATTGTGAACATAGAGTGTCTTGAGCTTCCTCAATTTCCTTGAACCGTGATTGTGAAGTATCCTATTGTATGGGAGACGGGAAGAGCAAGAAAAAACGCGGGATTTCGGGTATAAACATTTTTTGGAGAATTTTTGCACAGACAAAACGCATGTGCGTTCTATACAGACAAAATGCGCTCGCGTTATAGACAAACAAAACGTGCTCGCATTCTGGGAATATTAAAAATAATCGTAGGCATTTAATATGTTTGGTGCATGGCTAAATAATTCCTACTTGCACAA